>WAAB01022396.1:72497-211560 GCA_013389865.1 Piaya cayana
AACAGGTAATACCTGTTGGATTCTTTTGTTAATCCCTACTTGGTTATCCCAGACATCCATCCAGTCTGTTAAGAGTACAGTCACTTCTCTAAAGTACCAAAAATCCTCTTGATCCCCTGGGCAGAGCTATGGAATGCATCCTTGAGCTTGGCTCTTAGAGGTAATCCCACCATGCTGCTCCCTACAGCTGGCTCATAACACTTTCAACATCATTGTTTTTTACATTAAAATTAGATTTCATCTATCTCCCCTATTTTTAAGGAAAAAGGCATGACCTGAAAACAAGCTGTTGGGCAAATCTCACCGCTATTCAATGAGGTGGGTGGCTAGTGGAGCACCAACTCCTATGTCCTTCAGGGCTCTTTACCAACTAACTTTCAATTAAGCACTGAAAAACTCAGGATTTAGAGGGCATTGCAGTCCCAGCCTTATGAGGAACGGCTGAGAGAGCTGGGGTTGTTCATCCTGGAGAAGATGAGGCTGAGGGGAGACCTCATTGCTCTCTCCAACTACCTGAAAGGAGGTTGTGGAGAGGAGGGAGCTGGGCCCTTCTCCCAAGTGACAGGTGACAGGACAAGAGGGAATGGCATCAAGCTCTGCCAGGGGAGGTTTAGGCTCGACATGAGGAAAAAAATTTTTCACAGAAAGGGTCATTGGGTACTGGCACAAACTGCCCAGGGAGGTGGTTGATTCACCTTCCCTGCAGGTGTTTAAGGGATGGGTGAATGAGGTGCTGAGGGACATGGTTTAGTGGCAGATAGGAATGGTTGGACTCAATGATCCAGTGGGTCTTTTCCAACCTGGTGATTCTATGAAAAACACAGCTTCTGTGGCTGTCACCTGCTGGTGTAGGTAAAGGGAGGGTGCAGGCAGGGTCACACAGTGCCCTGGTCACCTCCCATTGCCTCCTACAGCAGTCAGAAAGGGGTTTTTTTGTCTCATGCTAGTTTTTCCTATTTGTGCCCTTTTCCTTCCTATATCCTCAGCAGAGGAGCTAACTGTTCCAAAATCAGCAGCCTCTTCTTAAAAAAACCTGTTAGAAATTAAACCCATTTCCTAGAAGAACCTTTCTGTCATTTAAGGGGCTATTTTGTCCTTATTGCCATAAGGTGTAGAAATGACTGGTAATTGAAGGGTGATTTAAATTACATTATTGAGGAGGGAATCAAATAGCAGTCTTGCTTCAGAAAAAGCCCATAAGACAGCTGTGCTGCTGACAGAGGTGAAGACTGAAGTAACTCGTGCTCCAGGACAGAGAGGGGAATTGCTGAGTGCAGGGGAGAACAAAGCAAACCCAGAGGCAGGACATTTAGCATTATCCTTAGGAAAGTGCTTGTACGTATTATGAAGCACCACAGCAAGGAACTGTGCTGCCAGTGCCATCAGCTCCATCCTCTGCTGCTGGTGTCAGCTGAGCAGTGGATGGTTTCCAGAAAGCCCCCTCGCTCAGTGGGTCTAATTCCTACATGGCTGATCTGCTGCCATCATGTCCACAGGCTGCATGTCACACTTAGGCTTCCACTGCCAGTCTCATCCTCTTCCTCACGCCCGCTTTTTCCTCTTGTCAATGAATTTTGTACTTGTTCAAAAGGTCCTGGTCAACGAAAGCTTGTGGGAAGGCCCCAGAGAAAGAGAAGATTCATAGCGTTACCAGTTGGAATTATAGAATCATACAATCATCAGGTTGGAAAAGACCCACCGGATCATAGAGTCCAACCATTTCCATCAATCACTAAACCATACCCCTCAGCACCTCATCCACCCATGCCTCAACCACCTCCTTGGGCAGCCTGTTCCAGTGCCCAATGACCCTTTCTGTTTTTCCTAATGTCCAGCCTGAACCTCCCCTGGCAGAGCTTGAGGCCATTCCCTCTCATCCTGTCCTCTGTCTCTTGGGAGAAGAGGCCAGCTCCTTCCTCTCCACAACCTCCCTTCAGGTAGTTGTAGAAAGCAATGAGGTCTTCCCTCAGCCTCCTCTTCTCCAGGCTAAACAACCCCAGCTCTCTCAGCTGCTCCTCATAAGGCTTGTTCTCCAGCTCATGGCACCCTGTATTTCCATGCCTTGGTAGCTTTGTCCAGGATGGATTATTCTCCTGCCCCATCCACACACACCTCCATGTCACAGATGCTTGTGCATTGCCAGAGCCTGCCTGTGTGCCTGGCATTGGACCTGCAGGGTAGCAATTTGAAAATCAATGCTCTGTATAAATGCAAACACACACACCCACAGACAAACAGAGACTAGGTGTTATGTCTTAGCAGGACATTCAGGTGTGTGGAGCTACAGCCCCCCTGGCTCCACACCACTGAGTGCCCCGTCACAGCCGGCAAGCTGTGGTTTCCTGGACACTTGACAGCTCATGTCACTCAAAGCGCTGATTGCTGATGATTGGGTATGTCCAAAATCGCTACATGGTCAAGAGAGAACATGCAAACAAGGGATCCTCATCCTGGCAGGTTTCACGGCTGTCAGCATTGCCTCCTGTCTGCAGGCAGGTTCAGCTGTGAGGAGGCTTGTGGGGAATTTGTGGCACACCCAGACCATGCGGGTGTGGGCTGGGGTGGGAATTAGCAGCAATTGGTGCTGGCTCAAGTGTGAAATGGAAGTTTGAAAACACAAGCAAAATAAGAGCCCTGCAAGTTGCAGGTAGGTGGAAGCAGCGCACAAAGGCAGCTGGCACAGAAGTTAGAACTAGATGGTGGAAATGCAAAAAGTAGCACAAACCTTGCTGGCATCAGCTACCAAAATATGGAAATTCATTATAAATATCCTTCATAGCCCCTGTTGGCCCTTTCCCTGTATTCTGGGTGGTGTCAAAAACCCCTAAAATGTGGAGGAGGGCAAAGCACAATTGCCACACAATTAACTTTGTGAGACAATTGCTACAATGGAGCAGAGAAACGGGGTTTTGGCCCCCTCCATTGCCTCCTCACCAGACCATCCCATGCATGGTTGCACACATGCTTCTCAGCAGGGCCTTTTTGGTCCATCCAAACATCCTGGCCAGCACAGGAGCTGTGAACCACAGGGAGAAGGAGAACTTGGAGGGCAAAGTCTTTAAAACAGAAGGTGAGGTTTCACTTCAAGCAAGTTGTTTTGCTTTGAGAGGAAAAAAAATTCAACTCCTGGCTCCTTTTTGGGTGTTGCCATAGCAACTGAGTTGGCCCCAGGCCCTGCTGCCTGAAGAGCATCACCAGGTTACTATGTGGTGGACGCAGGAGAAGCCGCATGGAAGCATAACCAGAGTGGCTAGCATGTCCCTCCACAAGCATCACAGGAAAGCATCACACTCAAGAAAAAAAAAGAAAAAAATCCTTTTTTTTAACCCATTGTTCAGTAGCACTGGCCTCAAGCTCTGCCAGGGGAGGTTTAGGCTGGACATTAGGAAAAAAATTTTCACAGAAAGGGTCATTGAGCACTGGAACAGGCTGCCCAGAGAGGTGGTTGATTCACCTTCCTTGCAGGTGTTTAAGGGACAGGGAGATGAGGTGTTGAGGGGCATGGTTTAGCGATTGATGGGAATGGTTGGACTCTATGATCCAGCGGGTCTTTTCCAACCTGGTGATTCTATGATTCTATGATTACTAAAGGGCTGAGCAGACTTGGGGTTGGCAAGTTGCATAGACTGAGCAGTCTTGCAGGTTTTATTCCTGTGACCCATGCTGCCTCAGCCCCAAAAGACTCTGGGATCCTCGCATGAGACCTGGAGCCCCATGGCAGCCAGCTCAGGAAGCTTGGCTGTGCAGGTGGAGCAGGAGCTCAGGGAGGAGTGGCTGCAAAATCTCCAATCAAGTAACTCAGAAGGGTTCAACAGCTGGCTTTAAGCTGGTTTAAGCCATCACTGCTTAAATCATAGCACTTTTCTCATCATCCTTAGGCCATAGGACTGTCCCTGTGGGCATGAGGGGAGCTTCCAAAGCCAATACCCCAAAGAGGTCTCCCCAGCCTGGCTGGGATGCTTGGCAGCAGCAGTTTGTTGGGGTATCACTGCATGCAACGCCAGTCAGGTGGAGGATGACACGCTGCGGGTTGAACCCCAGCCTTGCAACCTATTTCTAGAGCACTGGCACCTTCCCCAGCGTGTCTGCAGCCCTGCTCCTCGGTGTGACTGTGTTCCTGTGCTGCTGCTACCCATGTCCTTCAGCAAGCATCAAACCTGCTTGTTGCAAGCCTCACATGTATTAATAATTCAGAAAGAAAGCAGCAACCATGGCTGTGCAATGCTAACATCTAAATTAGCTGAGTTTAGTTTGTTTTCTCCAAGGAAAGCATGTGCAGTGTTTGTGTTTTGTTCCTGGTAATTAATGGCATATTAAGACACAGTCATTGTGCTCACCTTTCCCCGAGGAACCAGCTGCCAGCACTGCGCCTGCTGCCCACAGCATCCGCTCAGCAGTCAGTCAATGATTTTCCCTGAAAAGGGTCCAGGAAAGTAATGAAAAAGAATAAAGAGGAAAATCAGTGGCAACCTGGCTCTTGGCTGTGAGGTTCAGCCATCACTGCAGCCCCAGGAGCAGACATTTTCTCGCACCAGCTGGGTCTGGCAGAGGAGGAAAGGTCTCTTCTCCCACCACCGCTTTTCCACTGCACCTTTGCAATAAGCTGGGGAAAGCAGTGGGTCTGTGCAGGATCCCTAGTGGAACTGGAGATGCAGCCTGCTACTCCTGCCAGCTGCAGCAGGTGGGAACTCCTGGTGTTCCTGTGAGAACAGCCATTCCCCTGCCTGCTCCTAAAACACTCACAAAGCCATCTTGCCCTGGACAAACAGTCCAAATGGAAGATGAATCCTATTTTCAGGCAGAATAATCTGTACCATACAATCATAGTTGGAAGAGATCCACCAGATCATTGAGTCCAACCATTCCTATCAATCATTAAACCATGCCCCTCAGCACCTCATCCACTCATCCCTTAAACACCTGCATGGAAGGTGACTCAACCACCTCCCTGGACAGCCTCTGCCAGTGACCAATGACCCTTTCTGTGAAAATTTTTTTCCTCATGTCCAGCCTGAACTTCCCCTGGCAGAGCTTGAGGCCATTCCCTCTTGTCCTGTCCCCTGTCACTAGGGAGAAGAGGCCAGCTCCCTCCTCTCCACAACCTCCTTTCAGGTAGTTGCAGAGCAATGAGGTCTCCCCTCAACCTCCTCTTCTAACCCCAGCTAAACAACCCCAGCTCTCTCAGTCGCTTCTGTGTTTCTCCACAAGAGGCGAAGGGCCAGCATTCTAATTGTGAGAGTTAGCTGGCACATTCCTCAGAGTCTGGATACCTCAGACACCACCTTCCCCATGGTGAAGATGCAGTAGAAAATTTCTCAGAAGCAACACAGGTCCGTAGAAGCAAAAAAGAGCAAACCGTAGGGAGGCTGCCTGCCTAACTTCTCCACCTCCAGGAGAGGGCATTTCTTCTTGCAAGTACCCACGCTGGAGACACCAGCTAGACAGAGCAGTTTGAACTTTCTTCCTGTGCAAACAAGCTAAGGAACGCATTGGAGAGGTTTTAGTATACAGAAGAACTATCATAGAATCACAGAATCACTACATTGGAAAAGACCCACTGGATCATTGAGTCCAACCATTCCCATAAATCACTAAACCACGTCCCTCAGCACCTCATCCACCCATCCCTTAAACACCTGCAGGGAAAGTAACTCAACCACCTCCCTGGGCAGCCTGTTCGAGTCCATGACAACCCTTTCATTAAAGATTTTTTTCCTAATACCCAGTCTAATCCTTCCCTGTTGCAACTAGAGGGCATTTCCTCTTGTTCTATCACTCATTACTCGGGAAAGGAGACAAGACACCCACCTCACTGCAACCTCCTTTCAGGTAGTTGTAGAGCATGATAAGGTCTCCCCTCAGCCTCCTTTTCTCCAGATTTTGCTGGAGAAAGCCTGGATGCAGCGCTGACTGCATTTATACCCACACTGGGTTTCTAGGGTATTTTTTTCACTTTGAATCTGAAGAGCAAAATGCAAATAGCCACTGGAAAGACACTGGTGTTCTGATCTGGGAGAAATTATGAGGGTTTGCAGTGAGTTTGACCATACAGGACTCTGAGGCAGGACTTGCTCCTGTTCCTCCTCTATTCTGCAGTGCAAATACCATCCCCACTGCTGGGGAAGAGCACACACAGCCAGCATCACCAGGGAGAAACAGGCTCACTTGCTTATACCTCATTGCCTGCAGAATAGCCTGGGTGACAGGAGCAGGAATGCAGAGGCCCAGGGAGGTGGTTGAGTCACATTCCCTGGAGGTGTTGAAAAGACGGGTGGATGAGGAGCTGAGGGGCATGGTTCAGTGATTGATAGGAATGGTTGGACTCAGTGATCCTGTGGGTCCTTTCCAACCTGGTGATTCTATGATTCTGAACTTCATCTGAGACGCAATTTGTCATATTCACTATAGTATATCTGTGACAAACTTCGATTTAAGAGTGTTCCACCATCAGGAAGAGCCAGCCTGCTGTTAGCCTGTCAAAATAACCTTGTGGGCTTATCCCTGTGTCCCTGAAGGCACCAGGCATCCACTGTGACAGCTCCTCACCTCCTTCTTCTGGCCAGTGGTTTCTGACATGTGTGACGTGGCCATCAGCCTGGGATTAGCCTGATCCTCTGGTGATACACTGGCCACCCTTTAACCAAAGTGACCATTGGAGTGTTCAGAAGTGTGTCTGGCTCCAAACCATCACACTTCATACAGGTGAGCAACAAAGGGATGTCTCCAGGTGCACCGCTCCAAGTACCGCAGACACAGAGATGTTCTGTTCTCCTTCTCCCCTCTTCCTTCTTTTCAAGGAACCATCTCTCCTCTCACAAGAGGTAACAGCAATTATAGTGTTAATCAGCAATATATCTGCTATGACGCAGCCTGGGGATCTCAAAATGTCAGTCTGCCCACTGGACTATTAAAATCAGTGGCTGTTCCTAACCTTTAAAGATGAATAGATGTTGCCCTGCACAATGGATCGGGGACTATCCATGGAGACCATCTGCCTGGTGGCTACAGAAATGCTTGAGTTGTTCTTCGCAGGAGTTTATTACTCAGAGGCTAAAAAATATGATAAAAAATATGCTGCAAAGGACCTTATTTAAAAACAAAGGGCCAACAGAAACACAAGAGCAAATCCAAGTGGGTCTATTACCCAGGCTGGAGTTAAGCTCCAACCAGACAGGCACTAACCTAATTTGAAAGGCAATGACATAATTCTGAATTAGCTTAATAGGACCTGCAATTCATACAGAAAAGCCTGAATTTATGTAGTAATTAGCCAGAGCTTTTAAAGTGCTAGGTATCTTTGTGGCGAGAAAATAATTACATAGCTTATTAAAGCAAGGCAACAATGGAATGGTTGATGGTTTGGGTTTTGGTTTTTTTTTTGTGCTAAACTCTATTTTTACTAAGTTAGACTCCATTTTTGATTAAACCTACAAGTCACTAAAACACCAAACACCAAAGACACTTAACAAGTCTAAGTTTTCTACTAATCACTTGGACATCACTTCACGAGTGATTAACTCCCCTACACACCAGTCCCTGCATAAGACACCCTTGGAGCCGGATGGGTAGTAAAGTTCTAAAAGCTTTTCATTGATTTATCCATCAGGTTTGAACTCAAACAAAATATCCTGAAGAATGAGCCTGGAAATTGCTCTCCCCTCCTAGTCCTCATTACCAGCCAGGGAAGCAGACGTGTCCTCAGAGGAGCTCTTCAAAGCACAGCCAATACGTTCAAAGTTACCCAGTGATTGTGGATGCACAACGGCAGCCTCTGAGGCAGGTCTGATTTTCTTAAAAGAGCTGCTTGGCAGCAGCAGATAAAACCCTTTCCAGCACTCAGTTGGCCCATAATCAAATACTTCCCTGCATCAGAAGCCAACTTTGAAAAGCTCAGCCTTGTCAGGCTTCAGAGCAACTCTCCAGTACACAGGGGATGCCGTTGCATGATCACCTTTCCTGGGCATCTTCCTCGCTCGCTTTCCAAGTGCCTTTCTTGCATACCCCGTGCCAGCCCCAGTCCAAAGAGAGCTGACCCACCCTGCCCTGAAAAGAAGAAACTCTTAAAAAGCTGGGAAAGCCGTGAGGGACAACCTAAAAAAGTCAAACCTGGGACTGGAAAGTTTTAAGAGGTGGAGTTTTAAGGTGGAAGAATTGGGCTGAGGGAAGCGAGAGACAATCCCATGGCCTGCGTGGGGCTGCTCAGAGGCTTGTCAGCCTGCAAAGGGCAGCAAACTCCACCATGGATACCTTGGCACATTACAGAGCAAAAAAGGTAAAGTCAAAGAAAAAGGAATTTTTTGACCACTAGAATTCAGACTCTCATTTTGTTTCTGCAAAAAAACGTCCAAAAGAGCTTTTGTACATAGGCTTTTGGGTGGTTTTTCTTTATCTTTTCAAATAAGAAGAGTTTGGACTTTGTTAAACAGCTACTTAAACTCAGAAAGGAAAAACTCTCCACAGTCACCTCTCCATGGGGGGTTAGGGTGAAGGCTACGGTTAGGTGCTCTCCATGTGGAGTTGTCCCTCTGGAGAGTGTTGTCATGGGGAGTTGGTCATAGAGAGCTGGCCTAGACCCAATTAAACTTGCTATTCACTTTAGATAGAAGTGGAAACCAGAAGACGAGAGATACCAGGAAAAAGTGGAAAAGGTGACAGAAGTCCCACTTAACAAGAGTAGAATGATGACAGAAGAACTGCTGCATTTATGAAGGCTACAGCAAAACACTTTTTACATCTCTGGTACCTAAGAAAAGGATATTGTGCAATGCTTGACCAAAAATACACCTGGCTCATTTTAAGATCACACAAACAAGATTCAAACGCTGCTGTCCCTCTCAGAGGCACCATCCTGCAACAAGGTCAGAAATGTTTTTCCACATTCTCGTAAGTGTAGAGAGATGCTGAAGCCCACAGTGGCCCATTTGCATCTAAACCTTATGCATCTAAACAACCACTACCCAGCCCATGCAAGAAAAGCCATTAGCATGAAAACATCTGCAGTATCTTTACCACCACATCTGGCACACAGACAGCAAGAACGGAAATAGGCTGGAGACACACTATAAGCAACCATGGATTTTTTTTTTTTTTTCAATATTTCGCTTTTTTTTGCTGGTCTTGCCCAGGGAAAACAGGCAGGCTTCTGATTAACCTCCCTTCCAGTGTCGCACCCATCAGCAGGGTGTTGTGGTTGAAAGGTTTAATAGCCCAAATTTAAATTTCTAGGAAAAAAGAACAAGAACACACTGTTCTGCTTGGCAGCACTGACATGAGCCTGTATTACAGATAAACTCAGACCTAACAAAACATTTCTATTTAGACATAGCAACAATCCCTTTTTTTAAAATATTGTAGCATGAACACCTAACCACTACTAGAACATTCTACACAGCAAAAATCCCTTAATTTTTTAATATTAAAGTATTAACACCTAACCACTACTAGAACGGTCTACACAGCAAAAAAACCTTAATATTTCAATATTAAAGTATTAAGAACTTAACCACTACTAGGACATTCTAAACAGCAAAAATCCCTTAATTACATGCTTAATATTAACCTCAGGCCAAATAATTTGTGGATACTTTATCTTCAGAGAGGACAGGCTTAAGCAGCTACCTGCAGACATGGAGAACATGAGGAAAACTGCTTTCTATGCTACCAATGTCAAACATCATTCCAACAACACATTCTTGATACCTGACAAAGCCAAGATACTTTCATTTTTAAAATTTGTGGTCAAAACAGCTCAGCCAGTGGGGCCACTGGCTTTCCCTTCATAACCTTGAATTACTCTGCATTCAGCAAAAATTGAGCTGTCACCTTCTTGCTGTCTTTGCCAAGGAAATGCTTTTGCCTAGGACTCAGTCGGGATGGAGCAGAACTCACAGGCACCCATAGACACTAACCCAGCTGCAAGTGCATGATCCCAAAACCCTACGTACCTGGGCTGCATCAAACAAGCGTGGCCAGCAGGTTGAAGGTGGTGATGCTGCTCCTCTGTCCTTCTCTTGTGAGATCTCATCTGGAGTATTCCAGTTCTGGAATCCTCAACATAAGGAGGATATGGAACTTTTGGAACGGTTCCAGAGGAGGCTACAAGGATGATGAGAGCTGGAGCACTTTCTATATGAGGACAGGCTGATAGAGTTGGGGTTGTCCATCCTAGGGAAGAGAAGGCTCCGAGGAGATATTACAGCAAATTTCCAGTACCTGAAGGGGCTACAAGAAAGCTGGGGAGGGACTGTTTACAAAAGCTTGCGGTGACAGGACAAGGGGGAATGGGTATGAACAGGAGAGGGACAGATTTAGGCTAGAAATAAGGAGGAATTTCTTCATGATGAGGGTAGTGAGGCCCTGGCACAGGTTGGCACAGTTTGCCCAGGGAGGCTGTGGCTGCCCCATCCCTGGAGGTGTTCAAGGCCAGGTTGGATGGGGTAATCTTTAAGGTCCCTTCCAACCCAAACTATTCTATGATTCTGTGTCTCAGACAAGATGGTGACATACCAGGCAGGGACCCAGCCTCGTCCTTCCCCCAGATATGCAATGCTAGGAACTCATTCCATGGGTTAGACCAAGACAGTCAGTGACAAGAAAAGTAGTCTTTTATTTCAATTAATATTTCTTGGCATTAGGCAGATATTAAATAACACTGGAATGCACAAGACTATTAACATATCGACAGCAAAAGGGAAAAGGTGTAGCCAAGTCAAAAATAGCAGTGCGAGTCACATCACCTTGGGGCACTCAAAAGCCATTTAACGCAGCAACCACCAGAAAATAGGACTCCACTGAGAAATACAAAATGAGGATGAACTCCTTTTCGGTCTTTCATTAATACAGTAACGCTGGAATGATCGACAGTAAAAATGAACAAATATTTGCATTCAGGAATTAAACAGAGTGAAATATCCACAAACTGCTAGTCATGCATTTCTTTTGGAACAGCAATTTGCTAATGCATAAATATCACAAAAAACCAATCTCCAAGATATGAATAAAATCACAGACAACTAGAAGAAACAAAAGCTGGAATTCTACTTTATGCCTTAAATAGATGACCTAAATATTTAAAATTTTACTTCACCATATATATATAATTTATATATATATTAAAAGAAAGTAAAGACCATTAGATAAGTGCAAGCAATTTTCCTCAAAAAGAAAATTGGAACCATGCCCAAGAAAGCTGCTTTTTTTTTTCCTTTTTCTTTTTCCTTTTTTTTTTATTTTAACTTTCTACTCCATTCATTCCACATATTTTTTTTTTTACATAGTCATTTCTGAAGCAAAATAAATTATCCACCATCTGCTGTGCTCGGTAAAAGTCCTACCTAGCATCTTCTTGGGAAACACTAGAACATCACCTTTCTTACAGACTAAGTGAAGTGGTATGTCACCAGCCATTTGAACTCTTTTGTAGCTGCATGTAAACATACCTTTCAATTAATGTTTAAAATGTGTAGAGTGAATTGTAACATTATGGGGAAGCAGAAACGGAGCTGCCGAAGGAGAGCTGCACTGGTGTTAGTGAGGGGAGCGAGGGCTGGTTCGCTCGGACACACACACACACACAATCTGGCAATGGGACCTTATCCACAAAGTGTGGAGGGATGGTTGAGAAGGCATCCGTTTGCGAGCAAAGCTTGAAGGACACAAGCCAAGATTCTCTGTGCACACTGTCCGCTTTAATCAGAATTGGCTCGCACTACTGGGGTCGCACTGTAACAACCGCACGATGGAGGGATCACTCTTGGCACCTTTGATAAACTCTTCCAGCGACAATTTACCTGAAAGGGAGGAAAAACAAAGTGGAAATAATAAAAAAAAAAGTCAGTCGCTGCTTTCACTGCCGCTGTTGCTTAAAAAAACCCTCTTCACTGAAGCAACATATGTATATTTAATCTATCACAAAGGCATTGAGGGGAATTTAGTGCAATGCGCAGCAGCCAAATCCTACTCAAGCCCTTAAGCCCAGATGCATTTTTCTTCTGAAAAACAATCTAGCATAATTATTATTTTTTATTTAAAAAGACAGTACCAAATATAAAAACAACGCTTCTTATATCATTTGGAAGATTTTGCCCACAACCAGACTATCCAAGCCACATAACACATGAACACAAGGTATGCTGCACACACGTACATTTTGAAAATTACACCCATATTACTACAACATTTTAATCCTAAATATATCCCAAATGTCATCACTTTGCATTCTCACGGTTTGTTATGACATGTAGGGCTGAGCAGTGATGCACCCATAAGCCACTTCCCATGCACTACAGAGGGTTCTGGAATGGGCTAAGTTTCATGTGGCAGCAAGAAAAGTCAGTCTTGGGGAGAAACCTACTGCCATGTATTGACCCTGAGTGTTGGTTTTTTGTTTTCAATCTAGGTCAGATGCACTGACTTAGATCAACCCCTTAACAGTTTGTGGGTCTGAAAAGGTGATCTCTGGAGGAACAACCATGAGGAGCAACCTTCCCAGCATCCCTTGGCTCCAACAGATCCATGGTATGTCAAGGAGGAAAAGTCCCATCTGATCTCCCAAACCTCATCCCACCCAAACCCAGCCCCCTCGCAGGTTTTTCCTGAGCTCAGGACCAGTCCCCTCCACAAATGATGTTTGGAGCCTATAAGCAAATTGTGCCTTGCCTTCAATCACCACCCTTCTGCTCCAGCAACTCTGAACCATGGCAGAGATAAGCCATAGCAACATAAATGAGAAATTAAACTGTCCTCCCTACAAACCAGAGGAGACAAGCACTTGTTGCATCCTTGACACCACATCCAATGATCTCCCACCTACTTCATGCTCCAATCAAAGCCTACCCTCAGCCTCACACGACAGCCCCGGGCCACCCTCACCCAACACAAACTGCTCCACTTGCGACAGGCAGGACCTACACATGAACATCTTGCACTTGGTCCCTGCCTGTTGCCACTTTTGGCCACGTGCCTCCAAAGCGAGGGAGGTACAAGCTTATCCACCTTCCATCAGCCTCAAGATGCTCCCAGCCAGCTGCAGGAACAGGGAGAGGACTGAGCTCAGTGGCCAGCACTTGAATTAGGTTGAGTGGGAAAGAATGAGCAAACCTTTCTCTTGAAGAAATTACAGAAAAAAAACCACCCAACACAGCAGCTTCTGCCCTAGTTTCTGGCTTTTAAACTAATGTTCCCAAACCAAGTATTTTCTTAGAAGTTTATCAGCCTTGAAAGAGCACTTATAACTAACAGGATATTTAATAATTTTCCTCTCTCCTTGCAAGGCTTAAAAGCAAAGCACAAATCAAAATCTCTTTCCAATGTCCAACAGCCAGATGGGAAAGAAAAAGCATTTCTAGCCAACAAGAGCACACACACTTACTTCCCTGTGTCCACTTTTTGCTGGGCACTGCAGGGCTGGCAGGCCTGGCATTTTACTGGTAACAGGATGACTTTATTTCAGCTAAAAAGTACAGCAGATGGATGATGTACATAGTAGGTTTTGTGACCACTACTCTGTCACGCATCTGCATGTGCCACTCCTTTCCACAGAATAAAACCACTTTAATTAAGTTATTTTAGGGTCCCCTACATGAGGCATGAAATGCTGGTCTTGCTTAAGTCCAAGGCAAAGTACTCGAGGAATTCAGCAATGCCAGGAATCTGCCCCAGTGGTTGCAGCAGCATATGCCAAAACACAGCCAATAATTCTCTTAAATAAAAATCTTTCTGTACATAAGATCCTATCTTCCCATGTCTCCATATCTCAGCACTAGAACCAAATCTTTGCTCCTGCTGAGCACATCGGTCAGATACAGCTCCTGATTTCACTGTGGGCAGCTGCCACGAAGGTCACTGCCACAGTAATTCTGAGGGAAAGCTCCACCTCAACTGGGACAAGAGGAGAGACATCGGCAGCCTGGAAACAAGAGGAAACTGCTCAATTTTGCCTGTGTTTTTTGAGCCTAAGAAAACGAGCTGGCTCAGGTGAGGTGTTGTGACAGGAATGCTGTCAGATAATGTACTAGGTTGGCTCAGGAGCTGTTCTATCCCCACTACATGCACGCTGCAGGTTTGTGTGCAACCATGTGTATACATACACACACCATAAACACGCACAGAAAGTATTATAGACCCAGGGGAATTTTTGCTTTCAGCCACATTCCTGACCTGCATTACCAATTATAAGACCATGAGTGCAACCCTGTCAAGGACAACAGGAGCAAAAACTCATGCCTAGTCTGTGCTATGCCAAGGGAAAATAATCCAAAGACACTGGACTCAGGGGAGTTTCAGAGGAGCCTCTGCAGAAGGGGATTCAGTCATGAAGGGGTGATCCCCTCTCAGCCCCCCAGCAGCAAAAGCCTCTCACTCACTGCCCACTTATTCACCCTATTTGTTATGGACTGGAGATATTCACCAAGGCCAGTGGGGATGTCCCTGGCCTCTGTCCCCCTGCCCCAAATACCATCCTCTGCTTGGAACAATGCTGGTCGAGAAAACTTGTATTTCTAAACACTACAAAGGGGCGCCTGGTGGAGATCCTACCATCATTGTTTGTGTCCATCTGTCTGAAGATCTTGTCTGTTCGCTTCTCGGGAGTGGATTCGTCTTCTGGCATTTTCATTACTGATGACACCATTTTGTAGATTGCCTGAGTATTAAAAAAAAAAAAGAAAGAAAATGAAAGGTACAGGAAAATCATGAACAAAATGATAAAGCATCAGGACTCAGAAAAAGAACTTAAGCCTGTAGCAATAAAAAAGGCAGCTGATCCTGGTGGGCAGCTGCAGGACTTTTTAAACCAAAACAAACAGGAATTTCTGACTGCAGCTTTTCTAATTTTTCTTTCTTGTATATATTTGCATTTCAAAGCACATACTGCTGGGTCAGTTTAACTGAAAGTCAGGGTCTGGGTTAATGTACAAGCAGGACTGAGCTAAAATACAGGAGGTGATGGTGTGTAATTCTGTTTTCTGCAACTAGGCTAAGCCATCACCTCTTCACATACTTACTGCCTCTTAACATACACTGAGTTAAGGATATGTGTGTGGGTTGTTGAATGATGACACGTGCATATGGGTATACAGGAATGGGTGTGTTTTCCTTGTGGAGAGGTAAGGAAAAGCACTTTCAGACTCAGAAGAGTGTGGGTAAAGAACAGATCTCTTTAGGAGACCTGCAGCTCTAGCTTGCCTCCCCATTCAGCCACCAGGACCAACCGCCAGGGCACTGGCTGGATGCACTAGGTGCCTCCCAGTGTTCCCTGCAGTGCACGGGCAACACATCTCAGCTGCAGAGTGGATGGCAAACACATCGCCCCAGTACAGCGCACCAGATATGTGCCTCCAGCCTTCAGGGGACGAAGACATACTACAGTCTTTCATTCACAGTAGACATTGACTCAGAGCTGAAGTTTCAAATTATTAATTCTGAGAGTAATCAGGTCAGTGAAATTTGCATTTAGACTTTTTTTCATCCCATCAACACCCCACTAACAAATCCCCGGGGAGAGCTGCAAGATTTTGGCTGCAGACCAGCTGCAAAGCACTCCATTCATCTCTTCAGCTCTTTCCTTATTTGCACCTCAGAGGTCCTACAACGGCTGGCAATGCCCCATCGGGGACCATGGGCTCAGAAGCCTCCCTGGGGCAGCCACTGCTGCCACAAGAGGAGCCAGCTGGGCACATCAGACACCTCCAGCTCTAGATGTCTTAGAGCAAAGAGATTACAACAACGTGATTAAAATCTGAAAGAGAAAATGCCTCACCTGCACTATTTCTAGCATTTCCCCGCGGCTGATGTACCCGTTGCCGTCCAGGTCGTACATACTAAATGCCCACTTCAGCTTCTGTTCAAGCTTGCCCCGAGAGGTGACGCTCAGGGCAATGATGAATTCCCTAAAGTCAATTGTCCCATCGCCGTTGGTGTCGAAGGTGCGGAAGACGTGCTCCGCAAACTTTGACGCGTCACCGTAGGGGAAAAAATTCGCATATATTTTTTTGAACTCTTCCACAGTCAAATGGCCCGTTGGGCAATCTTTTAGGAAGCCCTTGTACCACTCCTGCAGCTCATGGTCTGTGAACTCGGTGTTCTCCCGCAGGTCCTGGAGCACCTCAGGGCGAAGCTTGCTGTTCTGCTTCCCCATCCTCTTCTGGATCCGGGTTCAGTGGCTGCAAAGCAAGAGGGAGCATCTGCCTGAGCTCTGGCCCCACTCAGCAGAGAGGAGCCGGGGAGCAGGCAGAGGAAAATGCAAACCCTGCATGGGGCAAGGGGACAAAAAGGATGCTATAAATCACTAGGAAAATATCTCTATTTCATCTGGCCTCTTTTCCTCTCCTCCAGGCTCCCTCAGTTACGAATGTGCTGCTGAAGGACAAAGGAAGGCCACTTGGGAGGGACTGTTTGGGAAATATGAATCCTTATTATTAATCCTTATTATAGTTGGACTCGATGATCCGATGAGTCTTTTCCAACCTGGTGATTCTATGATTCTATAATCCTTATTATTTGGGAAATAATAATCCTCGCCATTTTATTTCTGTGCTACAGTCTCACTCATCTATTAAATGGTTTGTGACGCCTTGGTCTGGATTCCAACTCCCGACCTACCCTGACAGGCTGATCTGGTACAATGACCAAGCAGGAGCAGGAAGGGACAGCAGAAGCAGTGAAAAGTAAAATCTATATATTCAAAAGCAAAAGTAAGTGGGTGTGAAATGAGGGGCAGGCAGCTTTCTGCCAGACACGTTCACACTGGTTGGATGCTCTTTGAAATCTCTTGGCTTATGGAGTGTCTCCTCACTCCCGGCTTCCCTTGCCCCACAGCAGCGTCACAGGGCGGTGGGGCAGGGTCCATACTGCTTGCACCACCCTGGGGATCACAGGAGGGTGCAGCAAGGTTGAGTTCAGCACAGTTCACGCTCAACAGCATCACCCTGAAAGACCTCTGCCTCCTCAACCATGGAAGCAGCACGAGCAGATAGGTCGCTGTGACAGCAGCACCGGCACAAGAGACTTCAACTTTTTCAGTAGATTGCAATCCTCTGCCTTCACAGACAAGCAGAGAAAAAGGCTCTTTAAAAATGCAAAAGGACATTTCAACCTCAGGATTTTATCAGGATGTCAGGAGGCAGCTGGGTTTGTCCCTTCTCTTCACAGTGCCCATGATGCATGGGTGACTGGGTAGGTAAGGCTGCCCAGCAACAGGAAAGCTCCAACAATATGAAAGATGGTAAATCTGCATTTAGGAAACAACAGCAAAAATATCCCAAAACATTATATATTTCTGGCTTTTATCCCTTTCAGCCTTGTATGGCTTCCCAGCAATATGAAACAGAGCTCTCAAGCAAGAGTTTGAGTTGCATCTCCTTCCTCAGACTTAAGAAGTTTATTCACAAGCTTCACACAAAGTCACATCCAAACCCCTGTGACTGGTCCACCGTAAGTGACATTTCTCTGCACAGCCTGTTACGCTCCTGTCAGGCTCACTCACAGTCGGTGCAGAAGGAAGGTTAGTAACAGCCCAAGACCACACGGCTACTCGGAAACGGAAAGATCTGAGCAACAAAGCATGCAGAGACCAGGAAAAAATGTAACAGGAGCTAAGCACTTTCCAGAGATTAAAAATCCCAGGCATGCATAAGAACCTGAAAAAAAATGTTAAGGGTCAGCAAAACCTAAGTTGCTCTACAGTGGAGAGATTTTCAACAGCTGAATTTAAGCTTGTTTTATTTGTATTCCACTTAGCCTCTGCATCGCCTCAGCAATGTAAAAAATCCACATCCTGCTCTGTGGCTTAATGCTCGCAGACAAAAACCAGCCAGCTGCTCATTAGTTCAATGCACTGGGCTTAACGGAAAACTGTGGTATCTCTAGCACTTCTGTTTTCTAGAAAAGCTGCCAATATTTTAGCTCGAAAGGTTTATTTTTGCCCAGAGGGTTCTGCGGCCCCTGACATACCTCTGATTGCTCCCAACACACAGGGATGCTACAGCTCCCAGTTCCTGCCAGCATCACCCCTAGGAGAGCACTGGGCTGCCCTCCAGTTAAACGACTAACTCCCAGCTGCTCCTGCTGCCTTTCCATCTTTGAATCTCCCATGCTCCAGATATTCATCCTTGCAGTGCCAAAGGCAGAAAACACAATATTCTACTCTGCCGCAGTCAATTTGCAGAAAACAGTGGCTCAGAGCAAATAATGAATTGACCATGGTTCTTTTTTTTTTAAGAGCAAAAATTGTAACACTGTGTTTCTGTCGTTGGGCAAGGAGGCGCCTTAAGGTCCCGTCTTTCACTGAAATCCTTCACTTCACGATTCCAGGCTGCTTCCTAAGAGCTACTGTCCTGGTTCAGAAGCAGTCCCTGCCTCGCTCGCTGCTGTCTTGGAGTTAGCTGGGCTTTGGTGCAACCCTGGGAAAAGGGCAAAAGAAGTAAAAGAGACTTGTTAATGCAGGAGCTGGACTTCAAGCAGAAATTAACTCAGATTTAATCATGCACGGGATTGGGGGGCATACAGTAAAACTTCCAGCTGGCACTTAAAAGAGGATTGAAGAGGTTTAATACCATTTTCCCTGTTCCTATAATACCTTTATTATTCCTGTTCCCTTAAAAATAGAGGCCGCTAGACAACAGATAGGTAAGACGTGATTCTGTGATGCTAGCTTCATTTATTAGATTTCACTACCTGTTATTTGGATGGATGCTTATTTAATATCAGCTTCAAATGCTTCACATTCAAGTAGACTCTGCATTCAACAAATTAAACGTTATTTCAATCCTTCCTCCTCTTTTACATTTATATCAGAAAAGTAATGTGCAATGCTCTGAACACAACCCTTTTTTACACATGAGCTTTCTGAAAGGCTTCATAATGTGTTCAACCCAAATGTAACCCTGCAGTTGTTGTAACCAATTTGTTACGAAAAATTAAATAACCAACATTAACATTAATTTATTAAAGCCCATCTAAAAAAACCCCAGCTTTGATGTGAATTGTGTTGCAGGTAGCTCCTCCAAAACGAAATGCCTAAATATCTCATTAATCACGACAGCAATCCCTGCTGCTGGCATCCAACTGACATTTCATTCGATTGCTATAAAATGCTTTCATCAAATCACTCTGCAGAGGCTCAGTGGTTGATTTAGCCTCAAGACCACTTGGAAGATGCCTGCTAATGGAAATCACAGGGAATGGGTCTGGGATGCTCAGGTCAGTCCTGTGATTAGGACTGTGGGGTGTTTTTTTTAAAACAAGCCCATACCAGCCAAATCACTCACTGCAGTGGGTGTAGAAGGCAAGGGAGAAGAGACATCCTTGCATCCACCATTGCCTGGGGCGTTCAGTGGAGATCTCACTCCAACACACCTGCCCCTCATTTCCCATTATATCATGGTGAAATCCAGGGAAGTGATGTCACATACATTGCAGCAAGGTCCATCCCTGCTTAGCTTGACGAGCAAAATCCCTGAGAGCATCAGGCACTATCACGGCACTAGAAAAAAAGCACAAAGGATGCCCTTCCGCTGATCACATCAAGGAAAATCTTCCAAGTTTAACTGTAGACTTTACAAATATATATTGTTGCTCATTAAAATGATGTTTGGTCATCTAAAGCTCAATTAGGGGAAATGCAGATGATTTTTTGTTCCAATTTTACACCAACATTTTTCTTACAGCTATGTGGTGCCACTGCCTACATCCAGCCAGGCTAGAAACCACATGACAGAGAACTCCTACCCGAACCTCCTTCTAGGCTCATCAAAACTAAGCAATAATCTCATGGCAAAAGCCTAGCAATGAGGAAGTTTTTACCGAAACCAAGATGCAGGGTAGTTACGCAGCACTACAGTAAGCAACCACAACTAAATCTGAACATCTAAAGTAGCAATTCTGCTTTTTTACCAATAGATGGACTGGTTGTCAGCATTCACTCACTGAAGCATTTAAAATACTTGTAGTAAAGCTCAGTGTATACTTCATTCACATGAATTCTGCAGTCAACCACTGTGGGTAGAAACGTTCTCCATGCACAAACCCACAAAGCCAGAGACCAACCTGGCTTTTTAACTGCAAACCTTCTGCAGGCAAAACCCCCTTGAACTGAACAACTTATGGAATCCTCTTAGCACATCAGTTACGGCTGCAAAAGGAGGAAGATTAAAAAAAAACCAGAATCGCCAGGTTGGAAGAGACCCACTGGATCATCGAGTCCAACCAATCCCACCAATCTCTAAACCACACCCCTCAGCACCTCATCCACCCGCACCTTAAAGACCTTCAGGGAAGGCGAGTCAACCACCTCCCTGGACAGCCTGTTCCAGTGCCCAGTGACCCCTTCCATGAAGAATTTTTTCCTTATGTCGAACCTGAACCTCCCCTGGCGGAGCTTGAGGCCATTTCCTCTTGTCCTGTCCCCTGTCACTTGGAAGAAGAGCCCAGCTCCCTCCTCTCTACAACCTCCTTTCAGGTAGTTGTAGAGAGCAATGAGCTCTGCCCTCAGCCTCCTCTTCTCCAGGCTAAATGATCCCTTAAAGCTGTACTTCCTTGTGCAAACCTCCCTGGATACTGATGTGTTAATAAAAAGAGGAAAACAGAGGAAATGCCTGTCTATAGTACAGAGGCACTTTCCTGCAGAGAAAGACAGTGCACAGAGAAACAGAATAAATATTCTTTATATTATCTGAGCTATCTGCTTTGCAGGGGGAAATCTAGCACCATTTCTCTCACAGCGCTCACTTATGAAACACAACAAGCGTGTCCAGGATCCATTATGGCCCTGAAGCTGTAGCACGGTGCCTCTGGGACTGCAGGAGCCCAAAGCAAATGAACAGCATAAGCCAGGCAGCAAATACTGCTCCAAGTCGGTCTGAAATGAAAGAATCTTTCCCATACAGGTGGAAGATCTTTTTATCAAAACACTTTGTGCATCAGATTCTTCACTGATGCCTTCTGCCTTACGGTACAGGAGAACAGACAAAAAGATTTATTTAGCCCACAAGGGGCCTTGCGAGCATCACATTAAACAAAGTTTTGCTGAGAAAAAAGTATTTGCCTAGATGAAGTCTCTATCCTTGGAGATACTGAAAACACAACTGGACATTCTTTTGGGCAACCTGCTCTAGCTGGCCCTGTTTCAGCAGAGAGGTGGGACTAGGCTACCTGTCTCAAGAGGTCCCATCTGATCTCAGCCATTCTGTAAAATAGCCTCAATATCCTTTTTCCCATGGCCAGGTGAAGACGAGAGCCATGAGGAGATCCTACTCCCATGGGGCACTATAGCAACAGTGGTGCCTTGTTCTGAAACTGTATTTTTTAAAGTTCAACCCTTGTATTAAAAAATCCCCAGAAAACCCCACAGGTAGTTGAAGTAAAAGCCTCAGTCACTAGAGATCTCTACTGCCACACTTCATGAATAAACCCTCAGGGAAAAATATTTTAGGCCCTGATAGCACCAGTGCTCACCAACTCAGTCAACACACAGATGAATTTTAGAAGACTCCAGTTCCCATGGGCCAAGCTGCATGAGGGAGACGGGTTGTCCCCAGCTAGCTAAGGAAAGATAATGTAGCAAATAGGCTGCAAAATGGGATTATAACTACATCCTCTGGGCCATGCTTTGCCCAGAGCCAGTCAATGGCTCTGATCTGAACCGGGAGGGGAAATGTGCAATTACAAGGGTCTGGGACAGAAAATAAACTCTGAGGCAGAGCAGATTTTGTTACATGTGTTAATGTGAGTAACCTAAGCAACCAGCATTGCAATAGAGAAGGCACAGGATATACAAATATGTTGCTATAGATATCTGGCCCTGCCTGGTAAATTCATGTGAACTTCTTTCCTGCCCTGCAGCAAAAGCAGTACCAACGCTCATGTACCGCTTACTGTGGCACCTGCTCTGCCTTCCTAAGCTCTAGGCTTGGGGCCAAAACTAACACCTTTTGATAAAGTTTGAAGTGCAACAAGGAATATCTCAGTTTCTTGAACAGTTAATAGTAGAAGCAGCAAGACAAAAGAGAAACCTCAATCATTGCAAAAAATTCAAACCCTGAAGGAACACTGCGGGGTCTGAGATGCGAAAGGCTGGCATCGAGAAGCTGGAGTTCCTTCCTCTGCTGCCTTCAGGGAAACAGAAAGAGAAATGAAACCTGACAAGCAAAGAACAAACCATACTGAATAAATAAATTAGCTTTTTCAATTTTTCACTTTCAATGACTAATCAGGCTTTTATTTAAATAAGTGACATTGCTTGCTTGCAACTTACTTTCAAGTTAAATCCTTTCAAGGATTTTATTAAAAGAAATGGGCAAAGGGGAAAGACCACCTCCTGTATCACCCATGTTTTCAGTTCCAGAAAACTCAATAGCAGTTCTGGTATCTATACGGAATTCCCTTCCAAAAGGCACACTGAATTGGTGACAGACCTTGAGTCACTGCACATTGTATGTTTGTCCATAAACACATCCCCAGGAACTCCGTGGTCTTAAAAACCTGATCCCACATCTGGCATGAAAACCCATTATAGATAACCACCTACCTCCAGCTTACCAAAGATACAATTACAAATGCTCTAATCCCACAAATAGCCATGTGAAAGGAATATTTCCAGGCTGGCACATTAATTTCACAAAGTCAACAGCAATGGATGAAACCTAATAAATTCACTTACAGGTCTCTGGATTGCTCATGTCTGTTGAAGTCACTTTACTCAGGATTATATTCCTGATATACAGAGGAAAAACAAATTAGTGTCTGGCATTAAGCGTTGATGCATTAACCTAAGAATCATTTATTTTTGCACCATTGGTACATGGTACAGAGGCATTTGCAGTTGACAGTCACTGCAACAAGCCCTGGCACACTGGTAGCTGCTGCGCTCACTGATATCTGACCCCCATCACTGGTAGGTGAGAGTTTACCATCCAGGGCACAGTGACAAATTCACTGCAAAGACACAAAGGAACCATAAAACAACCCCATATATTCGCAAACTGTGGCTAATGAGGAAATAATGAGACCTGAATTGGGACCAGAAAAGTGACAGCTCCTCAGGGAGCTCCTCTCCATAACGTTCTCCAGCTTGGGGAAGACAGCTTATTACTGTAAAGGGCAAATATTCCCAATGCAAAAGCATAGAAATATTTTGAGTAAATTAGGAAATTGGGTTAATTTGGGTGGGAGCAGATTGGGCAGCAATGCAGCTTGTGATTGCAGACAGGAAAAGAACATCATGAGTGGATTTTCCTTGTCTCCTCCCTTTGCCCTTTCCTTTTTTTAAAACAAAATCAAGGGAGAAGCAGGCAGCCTTATTTTGTCTTCAGATGCTGTGCATGGCTGGCAAGGCTTAAAAATAAAAAAATTACTGTTTGTTTACACAATATTACAGAGTACGGAAAACATGTCAGCACAATGCCTTAGCACACAAGGTCTTTTCTGAGAAGGTTGGGTTGCATGAGGAAAAACCCATGTCGTGTTCTCTGAAGATACTATTGTGATAAAGCTCTGCGAGTGCAGGCTGCAGGATAGGGAAAGGTGCCCGATGTGAACTGGGAAATCAGAGAGAACATTGCAACCTTTTAGAAAAGGGGAAGAAAAGTGACAAAAATCAGCACAGTTCATTATATTTTTAATATAATTAAATCCAAAGAATTAGCACAGTTGGGCTGTTTTGTAATTGGATTTTAAATGTATCATACAATGCCTTTCTTTTTAAATGATGAAAGTAAATCACAGAATAATTCTCTATACAATAATCTCAGCCCTGGGAGAAAGGAAGCTAGATTAAATTTCAGAAGAATTAGCCAATGTATGACAGTACCAAGAGTCAGGTAACAGAACCGGGCAACATCAGAGTTGTTCACATGGAGAGTTTGGGGACAATGACACTTGCTAAAGAGACAGTGACAGACATAATCAGCCCTCAGAGGCTGGTCACTGCTAATGACACCTAAATGAAAAAAAAAAAAAAAGCGAACTGACATTCTCCCCTTCCCCAGCCATAGGTGAGCTGAGGTACAGGGGTTGGAGGAATCAAGGAGATTTCAGGGTTGCTAATTTGAAACGGAAGAGAATTGGGTTTATTGTCAAAGAGTGGAAAGGAACTTTTTTTTTTTCCTTTTAATAAGCATTTAGCAGAGGTGTGCTTAGTGAAAATGTGCCTAAGAAAGTGGCTTTGGAGACACAGCAACTAACTACCTTTAACAGAAGTTTGAACAACATTTCTTAATGAAAAATACTGGAACAATGGGAGGTAAAAAATTAACAAAAACAGACTGACTGTTGCAAACACTTTCATCCACCATATAAATAGCTATTGTTATCAATTTCTACTACTATCCAAATTTTTGCTCCAAAAATCTCAAATCTAATATAAATGCATTCATTTATTTTATTATTCTAGCTTTCTAAATGAGCTTTATATTCTCTCCCCACAGATCACCACTCTAAAATAGCACAAAAGCCACTGGTTAACTTCTTTGTAGAAGTACACTCCACTAAACCAAAATTCTTCTTAAAACATTGCTCTCGTTCCCATTCAGTAGCAATCACTAATAATAGTAACCTAATTGTTTCACACTTCTATCTTCCTGTTTGTTAAATGAAAAAAAGCTGCTGGAGGTAAAAATCTAAAAGCAAACCTAGAGTTTATTGTTTTTTTGCCCCTGGCAGAGGTGTAAAAACCCTGTGAAATAAAAATGCTGTAAAATAACTAGATGAAAACAGCATCCCATCTATAAGGAAGTAATCTGGTTCTGCTAGATGCAGCAATTCCAGCAGTAAAAGACCAAATCTGCTGACAGGAATCAGCCCCAGCTCTATGATAGGCAAGGACAGTACTCAAGTCTTGCTGCAGGTGATTATACCAGACTTAAGAGATTTATATGATTTATTTTTAAAATCAAGGAGTCAAAATTTCCAACCACTATCATGAGCAGGAAAGCCATGTGCCCAGCATGTCTTGGACACAAGAATCTCACGAAGAACATGATGTGAGGTTTGTGCTCAGGTTAGTATCATGACAACCACAAGCCTTCAAGCCTTTGCCCAAGGCAGTGCCTCAATGGTGTGAACTCCAGACTTGATTTTTGTGGGGATGAGAAGGGCACTGGCATCCCTGTTAAGTGGATCCTGAACACAAAGTGCCGTTTTCTGCGTCTGTTGCAGAGAGAAGACATCTGTGCTTGACCATCAACGGTATGACAGAGCAACTCTCTGGCCATGGATGATGCTCAGTAATATGAGCCAATACCCATCTCGCCTCACTTAAAAATAGGAGATCTTCAGAAAACAGGAGACATTGGATTATTTTGTGACTAGTTTCTACAAAAGCAGTACAGAAACAGGCAACATCCCTTCACTGAGCTGTCAGCAACTGCTGGACTCTCCCAGCAGCTGAGTCCATGGCAAGCATCACCTGATGCAGCAGCACAGCAGGACACCTCCAGTCCCAGCCCATGCACTAAGTAGCTGCAACTTGCATCAATCCTGAACACTCATCAGTACAATCTGCTTTTAAATGTGTTCACTATAAATTATGCAGAAGAGCAATACGATTGTCTGTTTAAGAGAAAGGGATTGCTCCATACCAGAGGAGACAGCTAAAGACTCCCCCGACCCAGAATGACATTTTTAGTCGTGCTATGAACAGCCCTATGAAGATCCCTTTTCTCCTCTGGCTTTTCTGCACAGCATTCAATACCTGAATGCAAACCGCCTCAGAAGGAAAACATGCAATCCACACTCCATACATCACTCTATCATGTGGCTCCATCACCATTAATATCCACACCAAATTTGCTTTTCTCAGCACTGTGGGTGAGAGCTGCCTGGAGCTGAGTCTCACTGAGCAGCCTGGTAAGACAGCACATGGCAAATCAGATCATGACGAATTATACATGTATATCTAAGTGATGCCAGTAGTGGCCAAATGGGTGCATGTTCTTCCCTAACTGGGTACAGTCACAGGAAGATGCAATGGGTTTGAAACAGTAAGCACCCCAGCATCCAAGCGTGGAATGAGAAGAGCTGACCTCCATCTGAGACCACACACAGGCACGTCCTGTCCCACCACCTCACTGCAGCATCGGTGAATGTCATGACTGGAAAAACAGTAAACAAGTGTCTTCTCTCAACAGCAATGTTGAAGGCAGACATCCACAGGGGGAAGAATCAGATGAGGGAGCAAACCCACTCCTGACACCACCCTTAAGGTCTCTCAGATGTCACTATCTTCATGAGCTTTACTTTAACAAAGGCAAATAATAATAATAAAAAAGAAGCACATAATCAGTAAGCTTAAAACCTTAAGGTAAGAACTTTTCTGTCCATGGTTCTTCTGGGTCTGGCTGGCCACACCAGGGTGCTGACCTCAGACACTTTTTGATCTTTTCACCTACTCCTCTGGTCTCTGAAAAACAGACCCTAAGTTATTCCTGGTATCAACTACGAGTCAGTTCCACTTCAACAGGGCTACAGAAAGTCCTGCTAAATCCAACACTTTCACCAACTCAGAATACCTTTCACAAACCAAGATCCATGGAAGCCACCAGGCTATTATTTTTTTAAATGTCCCTTTCCTAGGATGATATATATATTTTCCTGGATTTTTTTTGTGACTTTTCTGCCTTGAGAAGGTATCCTGTGTGAGAAACCATGTCAACAAGACCTTTCCGTAAGTGCAACATTCGTGTAACATCAACACAATAATTTATCATTTATTTTTTCCTCTTGAAAGGAACAGGAAAAAAGTGTTTAAAGGACAGGGTGGTTCAAAGAAGGGCTATGCTGGTGGAGGGTGGTGCACCAATTGAAAGTTTCTGAAGCGATGCCTTCTCCTGGTGTACGCAACCACTATCTTTCAGCACACCAGAGCGAGGGCGCTTCCTTTTGCCTTGAAGTCTGCTAGCAGCCTTTTGTTGGCAGTTTGCAAGTTAAGAAAAGAAGGCCAGTGAACATACCAACTTCAGGGTGAGGACAGTCAGCTCCAAAACTGATGTGGATGCCTGGCAATGGGGAAGAAGTTCCTTCCAGATGAAGGTGAAGATTTATCTGCCGTGCTGAAGGCAGTCTGGACCATGGAGGCAGCAAGTAGATCCTCCATCTAATGCTCTGCCCTGGCTGAGCTTTCCATTCAGTCTCTTCTCTCTCCCCCCCACTAACACAGGCATAATCTTGCTGCTGGACTTGCCTGAGGTATAACCAGCACAACAGAAATAGCCCCAAATTTCCGGCCCCAGGCTCTGAAGAGGGTAAGCAGTACTTTAAAAGCATTTCAGGCCCTCACATTCTTGTGGTTAACAACTTTTTTTAAAGTTTCTTGCAGAGATTCTGACTCGTCAGACTTGAGACCTCCTTTAAGTTTCACAGCTAAAACACAGCACCAAGCACAGCACCAAGCATCAATCAAGCTCCCTGAGGAAGGTCAGTCCCTGTATTTCCTTTCTGCAGCACCAACATTTCCAACTGCAGGAGGGGTGGTGGGGCAGGGCAGACAAGACGGGTGTTTGTATATCCCACAGCCCAGCCCAGGACAGTACTCTTCGGTATTTTAGTGCTGAAACCTTCTGTTTTAGAAAAGGAGAGAGGCCACAGCTGAGGATGCTGATACTGAACAATGGTGCACCACCCCAGCATACTGGGTTTTGGAGCAACTCCAAGCAGGGTGGGACTGTAAGGAAGTAGACAAAAGCTTTGGATAGAGATCTACAGGGAGGAAGCGCTTCCTACTTCCTACATTCAACAGAAAGGACGAGCGCTTTAAATAACCCAGCTTCCAAGCCCTGCTGAAGACCAAAAGCGTTGCTGTTAGAAGAAAGTCCTATCTGTCTGGGACCCAGCTGAAGGCTGCTGGGGGCCTCCCATGGGATGTGGCTGCCCCACTGCAGTTGTTGGTGGGAAGGGTAAGGCTGCACTGCCCACAGTTCCATTGTGACCAGCACTGACTAGATACAAAAGACTGTGGAAAGCCCAGGCCAGGGTGCTCAGCTCCCCCAGCAAAAGTACAAAGCCAGACTTGCCCCTCAAGAGCATCTACTGCTGAAAAAGGAAAACCAAGAAGTTACACTTACACACTTTGCAATGCCACTTCGACACCACGTTAGTTCTTGGTCCCATGTACCTTTTAGCCCTTTCTCTTACAGCCTGCAGCAGGCCCTTTATTCTGACAGACGGAGACACTTGACTTGCTTGGTTCACCCCTCCCAGATCCTTCCCTCTCTCTCGAGCAGCATCCGACCCTACTTCCCTCCCCCCTTCCTCCCTCCATAGACCACGAACATCAGAGTCAGGACAACCTGTAGGTTGGACAACAGTACTAATAAGCAGCTAACTGGCAGGGAACCAAAAAATCCTCTATCCTAATGAATATTGATGGATTAGTTACTTTGCTTGCATGTAACATAATCAGATCCTAAGTATAGATCTTTTCTCTGTAGTTACATTACAGTTCTATCTTGCAACAGTTATATTACCCATCTTGTTTTAATGTATTTATTCAGTTGTTGCACCTCTTGTCTGCCCTGTTCTTTGCCCTCAGCCCAGAGAAGGAAGCCTGTCAGTCATTCTTCAGCCCACCCTTAGCGTGCTGGAGCATCCATTGACTATTAACCCAAGTGAAGACGACATGCTGTGCCGAAGTTGCTTAAATCTACATCTCAGCTATTTTCAGTGGGCTGGAAAATTCAATAATGGAAAATAAAGGAGAGTAGGAAGGAAACCACGGGTTTGGAAAATATCAGTCTAGACAGATTAAGAAGCAATGCAGAAAAATTACAATCCAAATCATATTCTCAAATCAAAAACAAAGACACAGGCAGGTCGGAAAGAATGGAGTTGTGCACACACTTCTCCTATGGTCTCTGGAAAGAAATGGCATTGCTTGGAAAGGAGATTGAATAAATAAACTTCACCTTCCTGGAGGAAAAAATTAGTTCATGAATAGCTTTGCACAAAGCAATTACCCACTGGCTTGGAACAGACGTCTGTGGTTTTGACCTGTTGAGATAGCCATCAAAACTGTGCTTGGTTCAAAACTGGGAGTGATAAAGTTATCAGTTCCTCCTTGGTTTTACAAGAGAGTGAAAGAGTCAAAACTATTTCTCATAGCAATTATCTGCCAGGTTCTGGGTTCACTGGACAACAAAATGTGTTCAGTAAATGTACTGTTGCTACAGAACTTCCCAGTTATCTCTACCAATTCATCTCAAGGCAATACAGTGAGCACTCAACCGAGAAGGTGGCTTTGTTGGGCTGAAACCAGACAAAATGCAGTAAGAAAGAGCCTGTGGCGACACCGAATTCACAGCCAGAAGTAAGAGGAGTGGACCTGCCCAAGTGCCTGCCCTGGAAAGGTGACATATCCATCAGGGGCCTGCGCTGAAGTGCAGACGCTTAGTGCCACTGTTCCAGCAAATTCAGGAAAAACTTGGCTAATACAGGTTATATCTGTTGTTCTTGTTGCTTCCAAGCTACCTCAGAATCCTATAAGCTTCTATTACTCCACTTTCTCCTAATGGCTGCTGTACAGAGCTATGCCAGAGTGGATGTATCTCAATATACTTGCACTTTAATGCAGTTAATACTCATTATTTCTGATGCTTCCAAGGAGGAGCTGCTGCTCTTAGAAATACAGTCATATTGAGAACCTTAAAATGCCACACAGATTCGTGTTTGGATGTTTAGGTAAGTATTAGGGGAGCTCACATCAAACAAGGGCTCATCAGTCACACTGGGGTATGAACAGCATTGGAATGTCATGGTTCTTTTTTCGTTTCTTGATGAGAGACAACAACTACTTGTGTATAATCCTGGGAAAGCTTTATCCCTCCTGGTAGGATTGTTGAGACCAAACTAATGGTGCCAGCAATACCCCCTTGCTCTACTGAGCTAACAGTGGGGACTCGGCAGTGGATGGGACCATCCAGCTCACCAAGCTCAGGTGCCAGTATGGCAGTTGTAGCACCACTCACTGATTTTCTTCTTAAGCTTCATCCCTCATGCCAGTCAGACTTTATTCTCATCATCTCAGCCACAGGTCTGATTCCTCCAACAACTCAAAATCATCTTCTAACTTCCAGCTTGAATATATTCAGTGGTGGTTACAGCACTTGCTCTGGTCCCAACATAGTCTTCTCTAAAAATTCCCCTCTGCTACGCATGCACATAGAGAGCACCTTCTCCCTTGTTAGCCTTGGCTTTCCTGGATTAACTGACCAAGCTCTTCTTGCCCCCTTTTGGATACACATTTTCCTTTCTCCTCTACACTTACTGCAGTGACAGCACCCTGACTCCTGGCCCCCAACACCACACTGCACCACATCAGAATGGGTCTCGCCCACACCTACACGGTGACACCAGGTTTCCTTATCTGCCCTGGGAACTCATCCAAGAAAGGGATTTGTCTTTTCACCCTCGTGTCTTGGGTCAATCTGTGTTCAACTCTGCCTGGGCTCTTCTCCACAGTTCCAGATGAGCACCTTCACAGTTGGACGCCCCCTACACTTCATGCCTTTTCTGCGACTTCTCTCCCCAGGGTTACACAGCTCTCTCAGAACCACACCCTGATCTTCTTATATGCTAATGACTAACAGCAGTGTTGTGGTATCAGATATCTGATCTGAGCACTCCCAAATGCGGAGCTTCAAAACCCATCTGCCGCAAAGGTCTAATGGAAGAGATCAGTGGAAAAACAACATTAAGAAATAAGTGATCCAACACATTTCTGGAGTATCACCGCATGTAAAACCTAGAGGTGCATGCCACATAAGGATTTTTCAGGTTCTCCTCCAGCTGTCATGTCAGGTGACTGGGGACAACTACTTCTACCACCCATCCAGTGGGAGAGTAGGGAGTAAGGGTGTATTTATTTTTAAAACAAAACATCAGGCTTGTACAAAACCAACCAACTAAACAAATTAACCACAGCCTTAAATGGGGGAGACCACAACCACTGTTTATTTGTTATTCACTAGGATCTGTGTACTAGAAAACACGCTGAGCAAGTGCAGCTTCTCGCACACACATGTATTTGTGTTTTATCCATAGTAAGTTGTTGGGGTTTTTTCCATTCTAAAGATTTGACGTAGCAGAGAAACAGCTGTAACAAAAAGAAAGGCTATTAGGTAGTTTGCTCTGAAAATAAAAAATAAAATCCCCCTTTAGTAGAACAGGTGAAAAAGGGACTGAAAATACCCCTGAACACTACAAGCAGGTTGCATCCCCTCGGTGCATAAGAGGTCTCAGAAGCTGCTGTATGGGCAGGGGAAACCTCAGCAAATGTGCGTTCACGCACGCTTACAGACACAGTGCTTGCAGTCAATGAGAGATTTGCCAGTGAGAAAAGTACTTTGGGTTTGGTTTTTGTTTTGGTTTGGTGGTTTTTTTTTACATTAAGACCAAGGGTTACCATGCAGGCAAACGGATGGGGAAAAACCATGCAGAAACACTGCAAGGTTAATAACTTGCTAAAACTTTGGTCTATGCTGTAACAGCATTTGAAGTTATATTGGGGCAAACAGGTAGTTTTGGCCAGGCACAAGCCTGTACAGATGGGTGCTTCCTCCAGTGGCCCCCATCGCTTCTGACACAGGAGTAGTGAAAAAGCTTTAAACCCCTACATGTCTCGGTACGCCAGTCAGTAAAACTGGTACATGCATGAATCTCCCAGATCCACTTTTCCTAGAAAAAGCTACTGTTTCCTAATTGAAACTGCTCTTTCCAGCAGGGAGGAGAGCTACGGCAGCACATTTCTCCAGGCTGCACTACAAAGCCACGGGAGCCGCCAGGAACACCGCAGGCAGAGCTTAGAGAGTTCCTCAACAACAGAGCATCACTCTTTACCCACAAATAACCCTGCTAAAACACATACAATTTCTTGACGCTAATTTTGCTGCCAGTGTTTCCAAGCCTGCAGCTTTCCCAGAGAAAACTGCGGCACACAAATAGCCTGGTTTCATGCATCTGTACAAGCACTGGCAGCTATCGTTTCTCTGCTAAGAGCACATCTGAGGCTGGTACATGTTAAAAGTTAACCAGTGGAAGTCCACTGCTCCAGCTCTGTGATGGGGATCACATCTGCTGGTGACTGCCTCAGCATAAGAACAGGTTGCCAGAGGACTCCCGCTGCCATGAAGAGAAGTGACAGCTAAGATCTGGCCTCTACCATACCAGGCACCATGCAAGGGGCTAAGAAAAGCCTGTCACTGTGCCAAAATGTGGATAATTTAAATACAAAAGGCAGCTGACAGGAGTCTCCTGCTTTGCCAAGCAGCTGGCTGGGGAAACATCTTGCTGCAGCAAATATCAACCTGCACTGACGAAGCAGAGAATGCTTTCAAATCAACCCTGGCCGGTCTAATGACAGAGGCTGAGGATAAAGGGGAGCTGCCTGATAAATGGCAGCACTTGGCAAGCCTAAAAAAATTTATCTGCTTCCTCTCTTTCCAAAGGTTACAGACCTCATTCCTACCATTGCCTCCCAGTCCATAAAATATCATTAAATTTACCCTGAATGAAAATAGTGGATGCCTTATGTCTCAAATTTGAAGAACAATTTTTCAATCAGACACAAGAATTTTGCTTACCTTCATCAATCAGCAGTGCTAACAGTTGTTCAAGCACAGTATAAGTATCAGCTAAAAAGCATCACAGCCTTTGCCAGTAAACAAATGCAAATTTTGGCACCAAAACTCACAGGAATAACCACAGAACAGTTTGGGTTGGAAGGGACCTTTAAAGATCATCCCATTCAACCCCACTGTCATACGCACAGACAACTCCTACTAGATCAGGTTGCTAAGAGCCCTGACCTTAACCACTTCCAGGGATGGGGCATCCACAAAGTTCCCTGGGTAGCCTGTTCCACTGCTTCACCACCCTCATAGTAAATGTCTTTGTGTCCAATTTAAACACACCCTCTTTTCAGTCTAAAACCACTGCCCCTTGTCCTGACACTACAGACCCTGCAAAAAATGTCTCCATCTTTCTTATAAGCTTCTTTTACATACTGAAAGGCCACAAGAAGGTCTCCCCGGAGCCTTCTCTTCTCCAGGGTGAACAACCCAAACTCTCTCTGCCTGTCCTCATAGCAGAGGTGCTCCAGCCCTCTCATTGTCTCCGTGGCCTCCTCTGGACTCCTCTGGAGCAGAACAGAGGGGGAGAATCCCCTCTCTCAACCTGGGGCTACACTTCTTTTGATGTAGCCCAGGATGTGGTTGGTTTCTGGGCTGTGAGCACGCATTGCCAGCTCATGGCAAGCTTCTCATCAACCAGCACCCTGGAGCACTTCTTCACAAGGGCTGCTCACAATCCCTTCATCCCCCAACTTGTGCTGCAACAGCAGGTTTCTCCAGCCCAGGTGTAGGACCTTGCACTTAGCCTTGCTGAACATCATGGCACTGTTCACACAGCCCCACTTCTCCAGCTTGCCCAGGTCCCTCTGGATGACATCCCATCTTTCTGACATGACAGCTGCACCACTCAGCTTAGTGTCATCTGCAAACACTGTTGAGGGAACACTCAGTCCCACTGTCTGTATAGTGTTAATACGCCAAAATATACGATGTCACCTCACAAGGAAAAGCCTAGGCAGGGAGTACCAGGTCAGACTGAGCAATTCTGCATGTGGGAAAGAAGAATCAACACACTACTAAGCTGGACTGCAATTTATAGAAACCCCATTTCCATGCTTTATTTAATTTAACAAACTAAAACACTAAGTGCCAAACGGTAAGCTCAATGACAACTTATACTAAACAGGCTGGCTTCTCAGATCATTAAAACACTTCAGAGTTACTTTACTTACTTCTGCTTATGCTCTACTAACCTCTACATTTATCTCAGTCTGATAAAGTAATTAGAAACAAACTAAAATTCATTCTGCTTTCAGTTTCTGACCAGAGGAAGCATCAAGAGTTCAAAAGAAACTGGTATTTTTTTAAAAGAGAACTATTGTTCTCTGTATACTTTTAGTAAATAATCCCACTGAGTTTAGATATGACACAGATCTGCAATATTAAATAGGCAAGAATGCAAGCTTAGCACCTCTGCTTTGAAACACTGCCAGCCTCAACTAAGGAGTGACTTGGCTGGAAAGTTATTTATCAAAACACAGAGGCCAAGCAATGCACAAGTGCTGAAGACACAGAGTAAGGAGAGCAGGGAAGGTAATGCCTAAGTCAGTTATGCAAGTAGGGAAGCACAGGGCAAAAGGACAGAAGGACTCTGTGGGATGCATGGCAGCCAGTCTCGGAAAGCTCATAAAGAGCTTTGGCAGGACCCGGCTGCCCCACCAGTGATGGTGAAGCCGGGCTCCAGCACTGCTGGCTGCAGAATCCCATGTCTGGCAAGTTGAGCAGCAAGGGAAAGCTCCCGATGGTTTGATGCTGAGCTTTCTGCTTGCTGGGCGCAGGCGTGGAGCTTGCAGGTTGCTGGGGAAAACAACAAAAGGGCTTTGATGATTTCTCTACCATCTACTCCATTTTTTAATGCTGATTTTTTTTTTCTGGGTTTGCTGCTGAAGTGCCCGTGGACAATGAGACTATTGAGCATTTACTCCAGCATGAGATTAGTTTGGGTTTCAGTTTCTGCTGAGCCAGCTCACTTGTTTCCACATTCTTACACGAACAGATGCTAAAACACAAATGGGCAGTCATAATCATAAAAGTAGAAGGAAGATTTTTCATATAACAGCAGTTAAATTTGTTCTTTTTCATAGTTTTAGCCAGAACCATTTAATAGCTCCCTCCTCTGTCTAATTACATCACATTAACAAGGCAAGAGCTATTATTTCATGTTTTCTTTAATAACAAAAACCCCCAAAATATCAAAACCCCAACCAACTACCAACAAAACCGGCTGAACTGGACAGATCAAAAGAAGTCTTAAATGAAGCTAAACAGAAAAATTACTGTAGTCCCCTCCCAAACACCTTGCATGTCTGTGGTGCTGTCTTCAGACACCGTCTTTGACTTCTGCAGCAATTAAGTCACAAAAGTCAAGGTGAGTTGAAACCACTGGATACACTAAGGAGATCCTTGCACTATAACAAGTTCTCCCCCACAGAGGAAAACCAAGTGGATGAATAACCTGCAGTTAATAAAAAGCAGGTAGCTATCCCTGGGCTGCGACACCAGCAAGGAGGAGACAATGACAGCCCTTGTTAAACACTCATCCCTCGTGCCACCTCTTGAGTCAATGCAGGAGCATCTTTTCTGCAGATCCTTTAGTAACAAACGTCCGCATCCCAGAGCATCCGCACAGCAGCTGCAGTAGCTCTGTGAAGCACAGGGCCACACAGCAGAGACAGAGCCACCAGGGCTTGGACTTTCTTCTGGGGGAAAAAACCCAGATTATGATTTTCATCAGAGGCTACTCTGCCATAGCAGCCACATTTCCCTTTCCACACACGATTACTCCCTTCACAATTACTTGTGCAAAACTACAGTCTTCTGGAAACCAAACTGCAGCTGTCAACTTTATCCCTGCTCAGAAAAGCCCCAAGTACAGCAAAATGCTGGCTTCACCAGCTAGATGACTGGTCTGCAGCTCCTCCACAAACTTTTTCCAATTACCTTTTACGTGCAGACACAATATCCATTATCCACTAAAGTATAAATTTGCAATGTAAATACACAGACAATATACATCACCTTATATATTGTAGGCAGGACTAATGACAAGAGGACACTGATAAAACTTACAAGGACCCTCAAAGAAATCTTTCCAAATCATCAGCTTCTGGATTTGTGACAAGCAAAGCAGGTTCATGGAGGTGAAAGTAAGGTTCATGTAGATTCATGGAGTAAAATGGATTTAGCTCATGGAGAAGAAAGTAAAGGTCCCTGTTGGCAGCTCAGGCCAGAACCAGGCTCTGCAATATCTTCCCGACCACAAGCTAGCAAAGTTTCAATCCTGCTTGTAAAGAGCAGAGGAAATGATGGAACTTCCTATTTCATTTGTCAGCTTATTTGTAAACATTTTAGTGTAACAAATGTTTTAATTGCCTGTGCATCCTCTGTGCAACCACAGGGTTTTCTTAAAAGAAAAAAAAAGCAACATATTAGGAAATGTCGTAGCATCCTTACTGAAAAAAATAAGTTCCCAGGGTATCTCTCGATGAATATCGCTGCTTGGTGGTTTCAGTTGGATGTTGGTTTTCTCACCTCCCATCTGCATGTCTCCTGACACCAACTCAGCAAAGCGCCCCAGCACCACGCCACTCCTCCCTATCCAGAGAGCAAAGCCCCCACGAGCCAGCACGGTTGCTGTTGCACAGCATCCCAGTGGTTCTCAACTCAACAAGTTTTGGTGCAGGTTACACCACTGTAATGCCACATTGCTCCACTGGCACGAGAGGCTGCCATTATATTACAAATTTTCAACGGCTTTACCATTGCTTTGCTTGCTCACCCATTTCACCCTTATCTGCTGTTTCTACTCCAAACCTCTGAGCCACTCTCTGCAATTTAGAGTTCAAAGTCAGGTCCCCTCCTCTCCCTCAGAACTTATACACTCGGGACCAACAGAGAACTTACATGCTCACACCACAAAGTATATTTGCAGGGGGACTTCATGCAGCCACCCCAGGCAAGACAGACACATGCAGGGTGCCTACGTACTGACTGATGCCCGTGTGACCACAACCAGCAAACAGCAGCCGTGTGCCATCAGCCCCACTCTGCAGCTGGCTGCCCAAAGGGGTGCCGGCCACCCTCTGCTCACCCTCTCACCTCGCGTGTCCAGCTGTCCCAGGCTTAGGCAGGGTGTTCCCTGGGCCGGGTCATCCGTCCCATCCCTCCAGCTTCTTTGCCGCAGCCCCGCATGAACCAGGAAGCAGAGGCGAGCCCACAGTTTATTTTTAGCTCTTTTTTTTTTTTCTTAAATACGAACAAAAAGACACGTGCACAAACCACATGTTCACCCTCACTCCGCCCAGCAATGAGCTTTAAGTTTTACATTCTTCCAGCACTCAGAAATTCCTGAGCAATGGTGGAGAAGAGACATCACCCTACGACTGAACATTTCCATTATCCACCTCAGCAGCCCCATTCTTACACAAGCAAAATTAGAGCCTTTCAAACAACAGATTCAGTCTCCCAAGTAAAGAAGCAGGCAAAGCTCAAATAAAGAGCTCAGAAGGGAAATGCATGCTTAGCGCCGTTAGAGCAAAGAAGCAGGAAGGTTGCTCTGCTCTCAGATTACCCACCCCTTTCACACCTCCTCAAACCCTATCCAGGTTTAGGACATCCAGGAGCGCCAGCAGAAGATTCAAAGCTCACATCTCCAAAGCTTTGCTGCAGACATTTGAAAGAAAAATGAGTTAGCATGGAATTATTTGGCCCTTCCCACCAGTTCAAACACACTTTTGAAACCCTACTAGCCAGGAGTTGGCTGTTGCTTCTCTTTTGCAGCTCAGACATTCTTCAGACATCATTACTTATAGTATCCTTGGGTGTTTTGGGTAAACAAGAGGCAGGTAGAAAGGGTGAAGGGTTTCCAAGCAGTTGATGTTTTTGCAACCTACAGATCCCCAGGGTAAATTTTCGGAGCCAGGAGGAGACCACCTGTCTGGTCAACTTACCGTCCACTGTGGGAATTTCTGGTACAGTACCTAGTTTCCTTCAAAAGTAAAATAAAGATAAAAACTTGAAAAATCCCCTGGTTTTAATGTGTCTATTAGAAACTCACAGAACTTTCTTTAAAACAAGGGGCGCACTAGGTCATCATATACACATATACACCTCCAACAGCAAGACTTCTGCATCAAAGAGACGAAAATCTTCAAGAAGCAAATACATTTACACAAGACCTAATTTGTGCCCATAGCCTGATGTGGCTACATATTCAGGCTCTAATGGCAAAATTACCTGTTTCAACTTCTGTTCAAAGAGAAACCCCACGCCAGTGGAAGGCCATTCAGACGTGAACATTATTAATATAGAAGTGACTGTTTCAGAGCTCTGAAAACCCTAATTAATCACAGCACTGGTTTTATGAGTGATCATATGCAACTGCCACACCAGCTCCGCACCACCCTGACATCACCAGCAATGCCTCATCCCAGACAGAAAAATGTCCTCACTACTTGCTGGGTACCACGCTGCTTAGCCATCATTTTGATGAAAGCAAACTTGAAAGATAAAATGAATCCACTTGAAATCATTAAGAAGGCATCTGCCTCAGGTGTGGTATCTCACTACTGTTTTTTACCTCCAAGACAAGCAGAATTTGGTGTGTATGCCACTGTACAGCAGCTCAGGGATGGACTGGACACCTTCACCCACTACAAGACTTAAAGACACAAGCTTAGCTCCACAAACTCAACAATAATAATTACATGGTCTTGAATATAAAAAGGTGCAAGCTAATACAGGGGGGCGACTCCAACCACACAGTAGCCCTCTATTCTAGGATAAAAGTAGATTTAGTGCAACCTTGCAGATGCCTTAATTACTTAAAACATCTCTGGAAAGGCTGGCGAATACTTTTGTGTTTTAAGAAGCAGAGCTGACATAGAACATCTTTTTCCCAATCCAACCCAACAAACACATGGTAAGATACAGGCTGGCTTTAGGAGAGCAGATCATGTTAGCTAACAACCACGCCTTGCTTCACTCTCACCTAGCCTTCTTGGCCCATCTCTATCAGCCAGACTGGGTTTTCAAAACAAGTCAATATATTGAGGCATCCAGAAGGGACTGAGGCGCTGACATGCTGTTCAGGCATGCTGCAACCCAGATCCACCTTGACCAAGCAGCTGAATTCATCCAGTCAAAACAGTGTTAAATATATACCTTTATTCTGACCTGGATGGAGTCTCGGCCTTTTTTGGGGATGCCAGGATGGAGATGTGAGCAGCACTGTTCTGCTGCCTGAAACCACCTCACCCTGAGTGATGCTGGTAGCAGCATCCTGAACACATCACCACAGCCAGCAAAGCTTTCCAGAGCCTCTCCTTGCCTTACTATCAAGTTTTTTTCCTATGCTGTTAAGAAAAAAACAAATCTTCTGTTGCAATTAAGAAAGAAGAGGAATATACTAGGGAGAAAAGCCCTAGGCTTTTGCCACACTGGAGACATTTCATAAAATATCACTGCAAGGTTGCAGGTGTCATTAGTCACCTTGTCAGTGCTTTATCTGATTGCACACCTTGCCCTTTCAACACCCTCTGGCAAAACACCAAGGTGCCTGACGCCAAGTTTAAGTATCCCCTTGCTTAAAACCTGAAAGTTCTTTTATGCGGAGCAGTGGGGAGGTGCATTTGCTGGGCAAAGAGGAAGCCTTATGCTGTGCCCCCCCTACTCTGAAGGATACCTGAATTTAAACCTACTTAACTAATGAACCACATTCTGCAAGGAGCAGCATATTTACTCGTAGGAAGCACCACAGTCACCTCCAATTCACTTTTCCCTTCATTTACATTTGCTTACCTTCCCACTGCCCAAGACTTTGCTGATGGACCAGATTTGTTGTTGCAGTGACACCAACGCCCTGCTCCCATCCTACTCCCTTCCTGCATAAGACCACCTATAATAAGGCTGCTCAGCTTACTCGGAGGGTGGGCACAGAGACCTGCTGACATCCAGATCCCAGATTTCCAGCTGTGGAGAACAGCACCACTGGGCTGAAACAGGCTGCCAGCCCCCCCAAGGGCTGCTGGCACAGAGCCCTTGCACAAACATGGGCGAGTTCCCAAGGGAAAGGCATTTAAGTGTCAAGATCTCTCCTTCCCAATCTGTAAACCAGCCTACAGACTTCTCCAGCAGCCTAATGGTCTGTTTTTATTGCTGCATCCTTCACTTTATAGGTCAACATATACCAGAAAGCTAGCAAATCTCAGCTAATCAGATTTCCGTGCAGACTGACAAATGGCTCCCAATAAGAATATAAAAAACCCATAAAATCAACAGGCCCGGTAATCAACTTGCTCAATGTAATGCAGTAAGCATGCAGAAAGCTCATTTGCTTTGTTAACACGTTTGCTTTATTAACATGTTTGATTGCAATTTGCAGCAGCATCACGGAGGGCTTGCGGCTGTGGGGAGACACCAGCTCAGGTCTGACGCATGAAGGAACATGTTCTTGCTGCTGCTTGCTGTTTGTGCTCTGCTAATGCTGTGTTATTTTAAAACTAAATTGGTGGCAGTCCCTTGACATACTGCTAGCGTGCTTGCCAAATGCCAAATACCAGACTGTGAACACACACTTATAAAGGAGGTCCTCACTCCACAGCTAGACTACTATGGGTTGGAAAATCCCTTATAGGCAAGTCCTTCTTATCTACCAAACCAGACACCAAAATGATGCACCAACACTGCCGATGGAGACCAAGCACATCTCCTCATTACCCTGCCTCTGCAGCTTTGCCAGGCACAACGACAGCACCACCACATCTCCACCATCCACCTTCCAGAACTGACACCCTGTTGCCTGTTAAAATACTCAGGCAAAAATACTCAGATAAAATAGTATAAAATCTGTCTGGTCATCTGCTCTGGGAGGTATAAACCCAATACTGATACTTCCATCCCCAAAATTAAAAAGTACCGAGGACTACCTATATAAGAAGCGAGCAGAGGTTTCTAATTACATAGCCAAATAACGTACTTTGTTCCCCCACTGCAAGGCTTGAGCATCACCTAAAAACGAAAACATCACCCTGAAATCCTGAGGCCTGAGCCACAGACCAGGAAGTAACACAACTTTATGTTAGAATCACAGAATAGTTTGGGTTGGAAAAGACCTTAAAAGTTGGGCAAGGACATGGTCCACTGGATCAGGCTGCCCATCCAACCTGGCCTTGAACATTTCCAGGGATGGGGCAGCCACAGCTTCCATGGACAACCTGTTCCAGTGCGTCACCACTCTCATACTGAAGAGATTCTTCCTAATTTATAGCCTAAATCTGCCCCTCTCCAGTTTATATCCATTGCCCCTTGTCCTATCACCACAAGCCTTTGTAAACAGTCCCTCCCCAGCTTTCTTGTAGCCCCTTCAGGTACTAGAAAGTTGCTGTAAGATCTCCTTGGAGCCTTCTCTTCTCCAGGCTGAACAACCCCAACTCTCTCAGCCTGTCCTCATACGGGAGGTGCTCCAGCCCTCGGACCATCTTTGTAGCCTCCTCTGGACTCAGTCCAACAGCTCCATATCCTTCTTATGCTGAGGATTTCAGAACTGGACACAATACTCCAGATGAGGTCTCATAAGAGAGGAATAGCGGGACAGAATCACAGAGGCAGAGATGCAGAACAAAAAGATGTCTTCTGGCACCTTATCACATCTTCCTCAGCATCATCAGCTCATAGGCAACAATCTAGAGCAAGGAACAGAATACGACAGTTTCATATTGCATATTCCCTATCAACCCCAGCTTCTCTGACCTGCTGCATGAACATCAGCAACAAAGGAACCAGGCAGGACAATTGCAAATGTTCATCCATGTGCTAAGTACTGCAGGTCATGACCTGACTTGCTCACGATGAGTTCTCAAGTGTGCCTGCTGCTCCAGGCATTTAATGTCTCTGGGGCTTAGGGATGCAGTCTCTCTGTGCAGCATTTCCGTGTTTTTCTGGGATGACGTTTGGCTAATGGGAGCACTGGGAATTTGTAATTCAAGAAGAAGAAATAATAAAGTTGACCTCAAGCTGTTCAATACACTCATTCTGAAACTGAAGTAGCAAAATGGTGATGCATCATTTTTTCCTACCACAGACTTCACTGTTACGGAAAATGCAGTGATGAAGAAAAGGGCCAGCTCATGAGCTAAGCTTGCCTGTTTGCACCCATCTGCTTCTTCAGCATGTACCGCATGCCATGGCTATGATATACACAGTGTCTGCACAGCTATATAAGAATCCCAGGCAGAAGTGATTGTAAAGAGAAATGTAGTTTAAAATGTCATTAAAGAAATGGCTATCATATAACCACAAATCACTCAATGCACTGGAGGCTAAACATTGCTAAGGAAAACTATGAGCTTTCCCCTGCAACTATCCTTATCTACCTGCAACAGCGAAAAAGCCAGTAGTTTAACATCATCTTTATTCAGCACATGTACTAGACCAGAATAAGGTGATCATTAAATAGTTTAAAACAAAGAAGCTACCAAAATTTTATAAGCCTCAACAAACCAAGTGAAACAGGGCTAAAAGGTTATACTGGCTATGCCTTGCACTTCGGAAACCTACAGGACATGAGAGAACAATCTGCTTCTACACAGGACAGATGGCTCCTTCTGCAAAACCCATTTTCTTTATTCTGTACAAGTGAATAATTCAGCTCAAGGGGAAGGAGAGGACGTAAGGAAAGCTTGAGTGTTAGATCAGGTAACCTACTGAGCTAGAAAATCTAGATTAAATTAAGCATTCCTTCAAATTTGTAATACAGAAATGAATGGCTCCCATCTGGAAGCTCAGCAAATTAACTTGGATCCTGGTTAAGACGGCAGCACAAGAGCCTGCTTCCCCAAATGTAAATATCCAGTGTGCATTTGCAATCCAATCACAGCTAAAAATATAAGACAACTCAGAGGGGAAATCTGATTTTGTGTCTACCCTCTTAAAGGGAAATAAAACAATTGCCCTCTGTAGACACAGCAATCTGGACTCATTCTTCCTCCCTGGACAGATGCTGCAAGAAAACTCAAAGCTGTATCTGATTGCAAGGCCACTGCTCATGTTGGGGGCCTCACTTTTCTCCATCACACTCAACCTTCCCCATCTCCTTTTCCATCCCATGCCCCTGGGTGCTCCCCTGTACTGTCCTCAGCTCTCTCTTTACTTACACCACTTTATTTGGTCCTTACTTTTAAGGCTATTCTAGTTCCTTGCACCCAGACAGGTTTATCTTTGGCTTTCCAGTAAGAGATGAAGCACTCCTCCTTTTGGTGTGCAGATGAAGAACTCGACCAAAGGCATAAACAAGGCTCAAGACTAAATCTAGCCCAGAAGAGAAGAGTCTGTCTGCCAGTGGGAGAAGCAATGTAAGAAGGCATTTGGAGAAGGAGCCTCTTTTATATGCTCCTTAGTGATACCTCCCTCCCCTCTAGGCTATAGAGAAAGCATGGGGAGACCAAGCTTAGCCTTTGAGTGTCATCCCCTTTCAAAAGGAAGGTTAAGCCATTCCAAGTTAATGCCATCCATATGGTTCAAGAACTGACACTGCAAGGGAAGTTTTAGGATGTTCAGTCACCAGAAGGCATTAATGGAAAAAAGGACATTTCTTCTTGGATGAGAGATGGCCTTCTGTGATCACAGCAGGCACAGCTGAGTTTTAAATTAAAATTAAAAAAAAACCACAAAAAAGCCCAAACAAACCTCTAGAGAATGAATAATGAGGAAAATCAGTTAATTCCCACATCTGGTTTTAATAAACAGACAAGCAAGCTGGTAAACGTGGACAAAAAAGCACATAATATCATCCAAACTTGGAAGAGCAAAGAGCACACTGATATCAACAGCAGCTGTCAGATAGGATGGTAGATAATTACCCAGAAATTCACAGATGATGACTAAGAAACAAGATCAAGGATTAACATACTCATACTGTGAGGCAGGACACTGCAATGGAAAAGTCAGGAAGCAGGAGAAGAAACTCATGAGGATGGCAGTCATAGCTGGCCTATGATGCTATGGGGTCCATACTTCTTGTGGAAAGGAGGGACAACAGCACAGGTAATCCTACACCTCATGGAGTTTGCATGGGAGAGCAGTGTAGATTGCAAGGTCCACGGCAAGATAAAAGGGCTAACAGGGCTCATCTTACTGTGTCCCAAAATATTCAACTGTAGAACCTACTATTAACGTTAAGGGCTGACCACAGATATTTCTGGAAGCAACAGACAGCAGTCCTAATCCTCCAGCTGCTGAACTAGAAAAGAGCAATACTAATTTAGGCACTGTAAGTAGCTATAAGTGCCTGCAGAAAGTAACTGTAGAGGCAATCAAAAACATAGAGAGGTAGTTTAGGTAGAAGAATATGCTGAAGTGGAACACAGAAATTCGTATTTTCAATTTCTCATAAGCTCTGAGGAAACAAATGAACTCTGCATGGAAGCATGTGGACTGAAGTGCTTAAGGATATATTTGTAAGAAATTTAAAATATCTCAATGGCAAAGATAGAAGAAAGAAAAGGAAAAAAAAATGGTGCTTATAACCCCAAGCAAAGTGGGAGAGATGTCTAGGGAATAATTCCCAACCTAAGTGGAGAAACATTCACCAAAAAAGGGATTTTCATACTAAGCAGAGTGCCTGCAAGGAATGGAAAGGAAGGGCTGCTCAGAGAAGACAGCTGTGTTACAGAGGTCAGAAAGCAAAGGGGTAAACAGAAATTGCCAAAGTCAAGCTGAATTAGCTCATGCAAATAAAAATAAAGAGCAAAGATCAAAATGTTCTTCACTGATACAAATTTAAAAAAAATAAAAGGGTAAAGAAAGTTGTAGACTAGCAGCACTTGGCTGATGTATCTAAAACAAAAATATGAGAAGGGAAAGGAGCTTTTGCTGTAACCACATCAGCGTGGTCAACAGCAGATGGAACAAAATAAACCCAGAGCGCAGACAAAAAAAACAAAAACCCCAAACTACTAAACAGCTCGTAAGTTCAAAATGAAAGTGGGGCAGTTTCTAGCCAGGGAGGGGAACAACCTCTCAGCAGGGCAAGCACGCAAGGGGGCACCTATTTGCTTGCTGGGGTTTGAAGTCTACTGGCTGCATGCTGCAACAGCTCGAGACCAGGCTTTGCAATTACCATAGTGTGATAAAATCTGCTATTTTGAAACACACTGACCACCTCCAGCTCACAAAGAAACATAAACAACAGGATGGAGAGTCTCATGTTGCATGGAGAAAACTATCTTAAAAATAAGATTAAATGGGATTAATCGCCACCTGTAACTCCATCCCTCAGCACTCACACAAGACCACCATGCTCCCCTTCAGCATCTCTACATCAATTGGAACAGGCACCAAAGCTCTTCCACTGGAACAATCCTGTCTGTTGCTGGGTGGGAGCAGCTCATCTCATGACAGCAAATATGCTAGACTAAAATCAAGCTTTGCTCTGAATAACCTTTAAGACATACACAGATGTCTCCTTGGTGTTCACTCCTGACCTTTGTTGTTCTGAACAAAAGCAAACTGCATCATTTATAAGCACTGTCACGTTACTTCCTCCGTGTGCAATTAAGAAAAGGTGGTTAATTTACCCAAGAAAGCTAGGATTAAAAANGACAAGACCACCACTGGTGCTCTCCTTCAGCATCTCTACGTCAATTTGCTGAGCTCAGAACACCAACATCCCTCTCTGATCTCCTTTGGCAGGAACTGCAGTATAGGCTCTAAAACCTAGAGGAGGAAAGGACGCTTGCTTTTAAAAACATTTTGGAACAGGTACCAAAGCTCTTCCACTGGAACAATCCTATCTGTTGCTGGGTGGGAGCTGCTCATCTCATGTTTACCTCCAAAAAACTGATAGCAAATATGCTAGACTAAAATCAAGCTTTGCTCTGAATAACCTTAAGACATACACAGATGTCTGCTTGGTGTTCGCTCCTGACCTTTGTTGTTCTGAACAAAAGCAAACTGCATCATTTCTAAGCACTGTCACGTTACTTCCTCCGTGTGCAATTAAGAAAAGGTGGTTAATTTACCCAAGAAAGCTAGGATTAAAAAAAGTGTGCAGTATGACCCAGTTTTTAAACCTCCTTGTCCTCTAATGAAAGTGTCACTATCAGAGCACGAGGTTGCCTATCAGAGACAAAAAAATATTTCCAACAAGGAGATACAGTTCTTTCCTAGACCAATAAAAATTTCTTTTTAATAAGTCCTACCACTTCATCAGCCCTTTCCTTCACTGCAATACCATGGATGTGATCTGATTTGTGGCTCCACCAAACCAGTATTCAACCACATACACAGACATTGGCTCTGTGCCTGCACTTTATTGAGAATGAAACTCAAAACCAGTGTGACAACAGAATTGCCATCACACAAGCTAGAGCAGCAAATCTATTATTGCCCAGAATTATTATGCTATTATCATACTACTGACCAGAACAATTTAAGGAAAGGGTAAGCAGCTAAGGTAAGAAGAAAAGGTAAGAAGTAAATCCATGACTTATTCCCAGCTGTTGTGCTGCTCACCAGTTCCAAGCTGGCTCAACTAGGTGCACAACCAAATGTATTATTGCTATTCAAAGTAACGAAAAACAGCTTAACCTCTAACCTAAGGACATCTCCTCAAACAGAAAAATTAAAACTAGCACTAGTGCATAGCTAAGTCCATGGTATCAACAGACACCAGAGGATTTTTCTAAGTCAGTTGTCATGATGCAATGTGGTACATAACATTATGACTTGTAGCTGTAAAAATGTTAAGAATGTACCAGTTTACAGAATGTACAAGGCAACAAACTGGAGTCTTTTCTACAGTCTTGCCATTTCTGTCACAAATCCTTGCATTTTAAAGTGTTTAGTCATCTCCCTAAATTCAGCTGCAAATTCAGCTCCTTATCTGAGCACCGGGAAGTTCTCTCTCCATGCCTCATAGCCAAAAGGAAAGACTTTCTGAGAAGAAAAACAGGCTGTAAGCAGGTATTCCCAGCACAAGAACTACTCCAAACAGTAAAATGATAGATACATGTTTTCACATGCTGGGCACGTGATGCCACCAACTCACAAAGAGAAGCACTAGTGACCTCCCATCAACAAAAGCTCTCAATCATCATTATTCACCCATCTAAGTGCACAAATAAATCCAGCCAACCCCATGATAATTTGAGAACCCACTTCAAATGAAATACAAGAATGAATGTTCTTCTGGCTCAGGGCAGACTTTAAAACCCTTTCATTACACAGTTTTCAGTGGGAGACAAGCACAACACTGAAACAAAGGCATTGACTGAAAGAGAATAGGGTTACAAATCACAATTTATTCTATTGTCAGTGTCATATCTTTAAACAAGTCTTGCAGGTGAAGAGGCTCAAAAATTATTTCAAAGACAGGACTTTACCAGCTATCTGCTAGTAGATTAATCAGTTAGTGCCCACTTGGCAGTAAGCATAATTATTTTGGAAGACATTCATATTGCAAAATTTTAAGATCATCTAGTAAGAGTGACTCAAATCGAATCTAACTCTTCTTCACTTTACATCTGCTTGAGGCACGTTATCTCCAATACAGAAAGAACCAACTTCAAGGAAAAAAACCCATCATATAGATTAAAGTTTATCAATAACTCAAACAATTCCAGTCCAGCAATTTGACATCTCTCCAAGGTAGAAGAGATGGTATTTACAGAAACTGCTTCTAATGAGAAAACCGTAAGGCAAACTCAAGAGCAATGAGTATCAATTTTTATAGATTATAAACAACTGTTTGCTCTTTTGCTTTTATAATTGCATTTCTCTTTATAACTAGAGTCCAAACGCTGTACCTTCCTCCAGAAATACCCATTTAAGGTGGCTAAAGCTGAGTTATATCACAGTAACTATGAGCAAAGCATATTAAACCTCACTTAAGCTCACTTTGTCAGGGACAACCTTAAGGTTATCAGTTTAAGAAAAATCCTCCAGCTACCAGTCACCGAGAGCCTCTCCCTTTTTCCCCAATGATTTGAACAGCACAGTTTTGCACAGAGCTCCACGATGGAGTATTTTATTTCTTAAACAAACCCTAGTGTCCCAAGCAGCTAAGATCATTTCAGAGAGGGCACCGAGCTCAAAGGAATAACTTTTCTTAAAAAAACCAAACCAAAACAAAAAAAACTCCAAAACGCCAACAGGACTTGGGGGACCACCGTGGGCCACTGATCCATCAAGGAGCTTCACATGTTTTTCTGCAGACAGAAGAAACTCCCTCCTGCAAAGTTAATCCTCATCATGCTCCCTGTGTTGTAGCATGATGCCAAGGGTGTTGAAGCTCTAACCCTTGGGGTAAGCAAGTAAACTGAAATACACAGCTGCTGCAGCACCTAACAGCCCTCAGCTCTGCAGGTACTGGATTTGTCTTCATCAGATGCAAAGTACCTGCAGTTCCTCCACTGTGAGGGAAAATGAGCTGAAAAAGGCAAACAGAGAAAACGACAACTATGGTTTAACGAATCCTCTGAACTGAGCTACAGCTGAGCTTGCACGCAAACAGATTTGGGTTTCATGGACAAGCAGCAATGATAGGAGAGCAATTAAGTAAACAACCATTTGCCAAATATAACTTTCTAAAACAGTTTGTCAGAAAAAGACAACTTTGGTGGAGTGAAGCAATAGGAACGGACATTCTCACAGCATCACATTTTTATTTAGAGAAGACAAATAAGAAAAAAAAAATATATCTTGCAGATGGCCTGTCTCCTAACGGCCCCAATAAAAGCCTTTGTGCTCTGACTTTCAGCCAGCCACATTCCATCTCCCAGTGCACAGCCTGCAGAAGCATTAGCAGTAATTAAGAAATCCAACTGTACTGATAAACTAGACTTCTGTCAAAGAAATATGCACTGTGCTGATACAGATTCTTTTTTTTTTTTGACTTTTTGGTGGAGTAACACAGTACATTTCTTATAAAGACCATTTCCAAGCATTTCATAGTTGTTCCTCCACCCTTGACTCACCGAATCACTGACGAGACCCTCAGCATCACTTATTCCAGCAGCTCTCCAGGATAGCGCCAAGGGCTTCATGTGTGGCCACCAGGCAGATACTGCTCTTCCAAATCAGCACACAAGTGTCTGAAGCACAAGGAATTGGCTGCAATCTCACAAAATGTATTGAGAACCACTGATCTAGTCTGATACTGCTTGATTCAAAGAATTTCTCCAAGAATTTCTGCATCCAGCCACCCCCGATTTGGCCTACACCACATGTTTTCAGGAGCCATGCAATCCTGTCCTAAAAGCCACCAGAGGATGAAGAACCCATCATAGCATGAAACAATTTGCTCCAAACAGTGATGTTCTTCCACCATTAAGCAGGTATGTGGTTCATAGCTTTTCAGGGAGAGGTGGGATAAGGGAATTCGATTGTTTCGTGTCATCTCTCTCTTTGTGCCATATATAGCTCAGCACTCACTTGTGCGGCTCACTGAAAGATTAGTTGGCTCGTTCAGGCAGGCAAGGGTAGACCTTTAAGATGGTTAAGTGATTTGGGCCAGGATGATAATCTGTCTCTGCCCTGCCCACAATTAACTGTTGCATAGCTGCCATTTGTGCCAGGGCTGAGCTCTTCCCAGACACCAAGCAAAGCAGAGGAACTGAGCTCCTTCCAGCATGAGCAGAAGCATCTCTCCTCTCTCCAGACGTATAAAGAAAGTTGTCACAAAGGGAGGCTTTCCCATTAATGCTCTAGATCCCGCTCATTTCACCTAAAATTCAGCGCTTCAAACAGCAGGGAAATTAAGCAACAAAGCCTTGCAGTAAGCTAATAAATCGTGTCATGTATCTACGCTCAGATGGTTGTAAAGAGAATAACAAACTTAAAACATCCTGCAAATTTCTAAAATTAATGGTACTTGGTGTTACAAAGTTCAGACATCTGTTCAAATATTCATGCTACAGCTAATTCCAACTTTTCTTCTCCTCCTCTCCTCTCTTGACTCAAGCATACTCCCCAGAAAGAAAACCAGGCTGAAGTCACCACAGTTAGACAACTCTCCTTGTCCACAAAAAACTGCCACAGCAAACACATTCATGGTTTGGATAAGACTATAGAAGCAAAGGGAAGAGAAGTGGCGGAAAGAGGCAGTATGTTATCCAGGTCTCACAGAACACCTAAACACTGCAGAGAGCAAGAACTTCAGGTGATGCTCAGAAAAGAACTCACAAGGTTCTGAAAGCTGCACTCAACACCCCCAAAACAGGAGAACATCTCCAGCCCATCCATCTCTCATCCTCTGTTCAGCCTTGCAAAGCTCCTAATAAAACTACACAGTATCCAAATTCAACCCATTGCCTCATGACACAGAAGGCTTCAAAGTGAAATATGACTGTCTACAATGGATTGCACATACATTTATAATGGAACTGTTTGCATTTAAAAAAAGTAATAATTTTTAAAAAAATTTAAAAATCAGTCTGGAGTTACTCAGTAAGCAAGGCTAAATCTGAGCTTGTAAAGACAGAAGTGGGCTCTAAGCTGTGTATGGTATGAAGAGAGATGACACAAAACAATCAAAGGATGCTGTCTGACATCCTTTCACAGTCTGGGTTATTATTCCCTCTCCTCTATTCCTTGTAAGAAAAAGCCAGGGCGGGGGGTGGGGGGTGGGAGAAGACAAGAAAAAAGGCGATATGTTCTAATCAAGCTGAAGATCAGGGCCGACACAGAGACAGCTATAGCTTGTTATTTTCTCTAAGAAACTAAGCATAGACAGGGAAAAGCAGAAGTTATGCAAGATGTGAAAATCGGTAGCTGAGAATGGGTCAGCCTCCTGCAACCTCCAAACACACCTGAAATGCCTCTTCAAGGAACTGGTACCTCAGATCATGGAATCTATTAGGTTTTCTTTGTTATGAAGGAAAAAGCAATATATGCATCCCTACACCTCCAGCTTTAGGCTGGGAATGGTGGCTTCAAAGGAAACAAGACAAAACACTGCTTTAGTGTGTATCATTTTAAACCAGCAGGAGCTGGAATTGCCTTTGATGGAGATATTTGGATAAAATTCTGTATAACAGAGGCACTGTGCAGAACTATCTACTGAGTTAAGCACAGTCGGGTTTGGATGGAGAAAAGTGCCTGCATCCTCACTCAGAAACTCATCTAGGAACAGGTGTGAATCCTTGGTATTGCAGGTGGCTTAATTCAGGGGAATGACAATGAATGAATTACCTGGAAATGTTGCCATTCATTATTTTATAACACCTCTGGCTTAAAATCTAGCAAACACTTAGCAGCCTGACCTTTGGGATGAGTGTAAAAGCAGTACTAACAACACCAAAACAAAATATTTTCCTGATTTTCCTATATTATTGGAAGAATGGTAGCCTAAGGGAATCTGCTTCGCTGCCAAAACTGCTTAAGCAGCTGCCATTAGCTTAAAAGCCCATTTTTGTTTAATGACTGCAGTTTCATATTGTCCCAATGCCATGCATCATAACTGTCATCCCTAAACCTTAGATTTATGAAAGCATCCAGCAGCAGCACAGTACTCTGAGGTCTGCTGATATTCCCAATATTAAGCCACCTCTTGCAGATTTTGACTTGCATTTAGACATAACAAACCCCAAATTCTGTGCAGGTGTTGTCACAGAGGTGGATGCTCCTCTGCTCCCCCCAGGGTGCCTGGGACTCCAGCATCACCCCTAAAAGAGGTGATCTCACAGAGCACAGGAGCCTTACAGCAGAAGGAAGCTTAAGATGCAATGAGAAATAAAATAAAACTTGTGCGTTTGTTTAGTCAGAAACAGAGTAACTCCCTTGCCACGACAGGAAGGATTTGGGAGAGATGGAGAACAGGGTGAAGTCCACTCTCCTACTATGTCACACTTTATCCAGCGCACAGAGAAAGTCTTTGGGTGGGGGGGAATGCAACCACGTAGCTGGTAGACAACTGGACATAACCAAAGAACTAGATGATAGCCTGCAAAACCAAATCCCTTTCCTTAGAGACCCAGCCTATCATCGAATAACCAGTCTGGAAGAGACCCACCAGAAGCACACCGATTCAAGAGGACAACCTGAACTCATTTCCTTGCTTTGAAATGTCTTCTGTGCCTGCTCTCGTTTCTCAGTCCCCCATTGAGTCGCTATTTTGCAGGTAAATTAATCTCCCACTATCTTCATAATGGTGAACAGGGATCATTCAATCCTCTGAACTGATTCTAGGTGAGGAACAGAGTTTGTCAAATATATTGGGTCAAACTTAAAGCAAAACAAAAAACCCCAACTAAAACCAAAACCCAAGCAAAACAAAAGAAAAAAGCTCTTTGTCTTAGGTTCAAGATACTTAGAAAGCATGTGCACACTCAGGGAAGGCACTCCTAGTATATTCTAAAACAAATCTGCAGAAGGCTTTGAATCCTTAAGTTTCCATTTTCATACTCTTATATTAATATATCTATTGTGCTACTTGTTAATACAGTTAAAATATTTCATCATAATTCAAAATGAAGGTATTTAAACCTACAAAAATACTTTAAAAATTACTCTAATATAGATTATCAGAACTAGATCATTAACCAGTCTGACATATAGGTAGCAATGGTACATAACAAACAATGAAACATGATTTACACCTTTAAGGATACATGCCTTAAGACTGATGTGCCACAAAACAGGTTTTTGATGACAAATCCCTAAAATCAAATTTCCTTCCCGAGTGAAAAAATTTAACATTTTTCCTAAATTACTTTTTCTATCATTTCATTGAGGGAAATGTCAAATTATATTCCCCCTGAAACTCAACGAAGACCAATTTTTTTTTTTTTGTGGAAGGAAAAATTCTGTAGACAAAAGTTTTACTACAGCAGATACACTACATTTTTTGACGATGCTCCATTTGCTGATGAAATCAGAGTCCAGACAACTAATTCTTAGGCTTTAGGATGTAAGACAGTCAGCTAGCAAGCACCTAGAAAGAAAACCTCTCTGATTCTTCCACCACCAAAGCAGGAATGGAAATACCAGCTGGGATCTACATCCCAGTTCCTCTTCCACTTCCCTGATTGAGAGAAGACATGGGATGAGAAGGGAAGACATAGGAATAGGAGGGAAGCATTCAGTCGGAAGGGACCTACAACAACCATCTAATCCAACTACAGATCCTGATGTTTCAACGGGGGTCTGACAGCCATATCTGCTTCCCTTGGCAATGCAGCATAGCTATTTGGAAGGGAGTAATCAGGATTTTGATGGCCAAGAGACAAGGTTTTCTGGAAACCCAAGGGCAGTATTTATAAATACAAAACTGGTCAGCTTAGCTCAAACCCTCTTTCCTCACACAAAAAACAGCTTGCACCCCACCAACCCTGCTGATGCTCCACTGGAACTTCACTAGAACACCATTCAAGACGAGAAAGATACCTGGAATTCACAACAGTAGATGTAGATACACTTGGTGATGTCAGAGGGAAATAAAAATAAGCAAATTGACCCCGAAAGTCCCAAATCAAGCCCCCTCAAAAAAAACCATTAAAGCAATGGAGTCCAAGCCCCTGGATACAGCAGGAATGTGGCATTGACACTGCAGCATAACGGTCAGATCTGTAAGTCTGCGAGTGGTTAGCTACTTAAATGGTTAACTTTGCTACTGAAACACTTAAATACAGCTAAAATACACATTAAGCATAAAAATGTGTACACTGAATGGGGGAGGTGTTCTTTTTAAAAAGACAAACACATTAGATACGTCAAAACTCTCAAAATAGGATGGAGTTTTCAGTCTTCACTTCAAGAAACCTTCTAATTAACATCCAGAAATTTTTCCCTACCTTCAAGCCTGGCTATTCTGAAACACAGCATGCATCCCACGTCAAAATTATTCACATATTTTATTATGGCAAAATTGGCAATTTACATTCAGCTACCCTAAAGAGCGTAACAGAGATCAGACTGATTTCCATACCTAACTCAACAGTCCAGGGTCAGCAGGGAATGGGACTGAAAGTCTCTGCAAGAAGCCAGATGCAATGCTGCACACTAGTGAGCCTACAGCATCTTCTCACCCCTTCCAATGGACATGCTGTGCTGCCCACGCTGAACTGTGGAGCATCCAGGCACTACCATTGGCTTTTCCTCCTATGTAAAGCAGAAGTTATTGAAAGTTATTCTATGTTCTTGTTAATTAAAGAATAAGCTCTAAGAACTCCCTTCATTAAACGTCTGCTTCATTTCAAATAAAAGCTAGAAGCAGATGGAAATGCTCAACTCACGTTTTTTTGCAGGCTGATGGCCCATGTGTCTTCATACTCACACAAGTGGGGATCACATTCAAGACAGGCACGGCTGCTCATAGTATCATTGCTGCCAGGATCTCAGTGCCTTTGGGTGTCACAAGCCTATCAGAGCAATTAAGTAACTCACCAGCCAGGCTGCCACAGGATACAGAGAGGAGGAGGAGGATGCCCACAGGCACATATATACCACTGGGACATGTGGAGCAGCTCCACCACTGAACCTCCTCTTGTTAACCATCATCTCTTTTTCCAAAAGCCAAGAGAGGTCAGAAAAATACCCAGAAGCTCCTCAAAAGAGACAATGCTGCATCCCCTGCTCTGGAGTAGCCCCCCATCCCGGCAAGTCTTGGAGTTGGGAAGTTTGGGGGTGAAATGCTCATCCATGATGTCCTTCCTACTACACTCTCAAGAAAGAGGGTTGCATCCAAACCACCTACAGGAAATCATAGAATCATAGAACAGTTTGATCTTTAAGGACCCTTCCAAACCATCTAGTTCCAGCCCCCCTGCCACGGGCAGGGACACCTCCCACTAGGCTGCCCAAGGCCCCATCCAGCCTGGCCTTGAACACTCCTGGGATGGGGCAGCCACAACTTCCATGGACAACCTGTGCCAGGGCCTCACCACTCCCATAGTGAAGAAATTCCTCCTTATGTCTAGTCTAAATCTGCCCCTCTCTAGTTTATACCCAATGTTCCTGTTCCTATCACTATGAGCCTTTGTAAACTGTCCTTCCCCAGCCTTCTTGCAGCCCCTTCAGTTATTGGAAAGTGGCTGTAAGATCTCCTTGGAGCTTTCTCTTCTCCAGGCTGAACAACCCCAACTCTCTCAGCTAGTCCTCATATGGGAGGTACTCCACTGACCTACCATAACTCTTGCAGACCATCCCTAAAGCACCAAAACAGTGCTGTGAAGCCACTTTTGCACCCATAGCTATAATCAACCAGGCTGACTTGCAGTGGTAGCTTCTCATTGACTCTGCAAACCCCAATACCTGTCACAGGGAAATTAATTTTGATCAACTTCAGAAAGTGAATATTTATCTCAACTGAGGAAAATCACACCTCACTTCTCATTGCATTCCTCTTCCAAGAAAAAACATTCTTTTTTTTTTCCTTCCTCTCTAAAAAGACAATGGCTGGCAGTCTGTCCAACCTGCAGGGATCCTGCTGGACAGACACGCCGTCTGTAAATATCTCTTGACTGCAGCTTTCAGCTGACCTCAACCCTAGGATATACCTTTATTTTTGCTTTGTCAAGGCACCAAGCTGCTGCAGGGCGCTAAGCAAGAGAGCAGGAAGGAAAGGATCCATACCAAATTACTGTGAGGGTTTTTTTTTTTAATTAAAAGGGGCAGAGCCTGATCTAAAAGCTAGTGAGGTAGAAGCAGGCAAGTGCTGGTATGACATCCATGGGAGGTCACATTTGCTTGAATTAGATAACCCCACAAGGGCTCAGGTGGATGAAATCTACTGCATCCCCTCAATGGCTACCCAGGTAACTCCAATGAGCATTCCCAAACCCACTCACCCTCCTACACCAAAGCCCCCTGCTTATACCAAAGCTTCTCCCAGCAAGAACCAAGTCCCTGACAATAAGGCAAGGCACCCTCTTATTTTTAACTAAGTCCAGCCAATATGACAGAGATCACGTGAAAATTAAAAATTTAACAAGTCATTGCAGAGGAAAGGGAGGGGAAAAAAAGTGTTGAGCTCATGACTAACCTTTGCAGCTCTTGCTATGGACAGGATTTGTGCAGCCATGCTGATTTTTTACAAAAATAGTAAATCGTATTACCCCCATGCTGCAAGACCAAAGATTCACAATGATACCTTAATACAGCTTAAACAAAAATAGCACTACCTGAGTCAATCTGAGGATGATAATGCTTTGTAATCCCACACTATTAGAGGATGAACAGTTGTATAGCAGTGAATCAACACGAGATACTTGCATTAGGAGACACTCCTTTTACATGCAACATCTATACAAAATGTAGAAGGCAAGTGGTGCTTGTAGGAGGCACAGTAAACAACAAGGGAAATAGCATTATTACAGAATAATCCAGACCTGGCAGCCTACTATCTTCCAGCTTGCAAATCTTGGCTATTAACTTACAATCCTAAAAGAAAAGCCTGCTTTTAAATTTTCCCCATCACAGTAAAGAATTAATGAAAATGTTTGAGCTTTAGGAGCTCTTGAAAAGTAGGCAATCTGCAGGCTGTGTGTGCCCAGGCAGAAGATTCATTCATTCACTCAAAACAAACACGGATGAACAGCAGTGTTGTACATTCATTCTGGTGTTTTTCTTAATATCCTTCAGTGAGCAAACAATGTAAATGGAAAGCAAATGCATAATACAACATAGAAACACCTTATCAGTGAAAATAATGAAACCTTTTTATATTAAAAATATAGATGACACACACACATGAAATTTTAAAGGTCGTAGGAAGGAAAAATGCAAGGATCAGCGACACATTAAACCATACTAAATTATTCTTAATAAATTCTTTTTACTTCGTTACGTAAACCTCTCGCACAAGGTACTTGGTTTGCTATTGTGCTCCCCATTTGTTCTTTTTTAGGACACATTTTCCAACTGATTGCGCTTCCTCCCCCTGCCCCCTGCATTAGAGTTGTACGTATGGAAGACATCTGGCCCTCGCAGCTTCCTCCAGAGGGTTCTAGCAGACTGTGGGGAAAGGTAGCAGCACTGGAAGGTCTACCTTTCCCCAGTAGGATTTGAATCGTTAAACCAGGGAGTTTTCCAAGGCTGCAGTACAGAGGATGTCCAGGGAAAGGGGAAAACAGCCCCAAATTCTGCCTTGTCCTGCCTGCTCCTTCGTCTGCACTGGTGGTCAGCTTGGCTCTGCCGCTGCTTTTTTTCTTCCTCCCCACAAAGCCCGGCTGCTCACAGGGAGAGTTACCCTGCAGGACCCTGGAGATGGGGACACAGGCAGACTGTGGGGAAGACCAGAAGATGCTGGCAGGAACAGTAGCCCCACGAAGCAGTGGGACTCAGGGATGAGGACATCCCAGTAAGCAGCAGGGGGAAGTTAGCGATGGAGAATGTCCCAGAGCCAGACCACGGCAAAGTGTCCATGGCACCACCCTATGCACACAAGTATTTCCCAAAACAACCCAGCACCAACAGCAGAAGAATTCCCTGATTTCCATGCCAAGCCACAAATGGCCCTGAGGCTCTTCCAGGAATGCAACCCTCCAGTATTCCATGCTACCCCCCACATACTCAAGGGGAGATACTTTCCCTTGAAAACAAAGCCCTGTACAGGTTTCAATTCAGCTTGCAGTTTAAAAATTAAATGTTTCTCAAAGCCAGTCTGGTCAGACAGATCTGTCAGTCTTTGCAAAAATGTTCGCTTCAGAAGTCAAGTCCTGGATGTTGCAGCGACATGTGCCAACACTGCAACCGAGAAGCAAGGAGCTCCACTTCTTCTGCAGAGCCCCACATCTGTGTAAGAAATAATCAGTTTCTGCTGTTGTTCACACCGTTTCATACCTGGTCCTCTAAGACCCCAGGCACACATGCCCAAGGCAGCCACGATGTGGGCGCATCTCCCATCATGTGTCTGGCTCCCCAGCCTCTGCTGCTCAGAGCTGCTTGTGTGCTTACAGGCAAAAACACGGGTAAGCAGCTTGCTCCATCAGAGCCCACCAGGAGAGTAGCCAAGTGCCTGCTTACCCTTTCCTCAGCTGGCACCCTCACCTCCAAGTGTGCTAAGCCAGAATAAAATTTGTGATACTTTCAGGCACTTTCATATTATTTTCTCTCATTATGCTTTTCTTTGCTCTGAAACCGCCCATGTGCCTCTGAATGCACATTACATTTTGGAAAACACCCAGCTTGTTCAGCAAGCTTTCAAGCCTGTCTCTTACTATACGTTAAAAATGAACTGACACAGCCAGGCCACCATAAACCTCCCTACAGAAACTGTTACACTTGGGAAAAATGCCTTGATAATGGTATGAATCATGTAAATTCCCAAACGGGCATAAAGGACACACCTGAATTTGAAAAGCTGAGGAGGTACACAGACAATTAAAGCAGCAAAAAAAGTCATATATTAACACTCAGCACCTCTGAATTCTGCTTGCAAAAGTGCAGAGGGAAACTGAGTTTTATTAAAAGCCCACAGGACCCTCGTGCTTTTGAAAGCACTACCCAAAGGGAATACCCGGGAGGAAGAAAACATTAACTCTGGCAAGCACAGCCTGGAGTGCTAACAAGCTGAGTTTTTTTACTTGTAACCAATTCAGGTGCTACCTGAAACAACAAGTAAAGAAAATCCAATTGTAAGCACAATTTAAACTGGCGGTTTAAAATTACCTGGTCTGTACACATACAGCATTACAGTCGCCAACTCCGTACTCCCCTCTGCCCTCAGGAAAAGAGCTTGATTCATCTTTCAACATTTCAAAGGGATCAACTGATGATTCAGGTCCCAATACAGCAATTATCAGTACAAATAGTGTGCAGGCTTATAATACAGATTACAGGAGCTGCAGGGCTGCGGGAAAGGAAGGGTTCATAAGCTATTACTCACAAGAGCATTTTGGCAAAAGGCAAACAGGATTAATTATTTGGCCTTATAAGACTCATGGTTTACAGACATAAACCTTAGTCAGAAGGACCATCTGGGGATAAATTATCTTCCCTTATACAAAATACGTGGATAATGCACTTTATTAAACTAGGGGATGTTTTGGTTAATGAAATATGTAACTGGTGACAAATATATATAAGGATTATTAAATAATAGTAAGCATTATCTGGCCAAAATGAACGTATATTTAACATGGACATAAGCAAAGTACAACTCACCAAATCTCAGCACCCTCCCATGCCCAAACAACAAAAAAGTATATATGGCTACATTTCAGCTGTACGGACGCTTCAAAACAACCTTGGATCACCTGTATAAAAAGGCACCTTATCTATGGAAAATACATTGATTTGTAAGATGGAAAAGTCTATAATAGGTTTGGGACATTCAACTGTAGTTCATCAGTCAGTCTGAATACACAAGAGATCTAATAGCTTGTATCCTGTGCACTACAGAGACGCAACTAAAGAATAAACTTCCTGAGCAATTAACAGGTAATGATATAATTTGCTTAATCTCATTGGAAAAAAACCCTAGAATTGAAAGAGGAAACAGGGTATGTATTTATCTAGCAACTATGAAAAGAAACAGCAAAGGGTGCTGCAGAGCAGAGTCCTGGCTGGGACTCCCTTGAAGCGATTGACTCCATCAGTGAAAGAAATTGCACTGATTTACAGCAGCTAAGAGTTGGCTCTCCAGCTGCAATGCCACAACATTGGTATTTCTTAGCAATCTCTTTTTCCTGTAGTTCTTTACCTATTCAATGTTTCATTTACTTACAAATAAGGACCTAATGAAGTGCATACAAATATAATACATGAAAGTCTTGGGTGCAGGAAAGACAAAATCAGTGACACATGGCAGAGATTAGCGCAAGTTATACAGCTCATTTAACTCTCTGGAAGTTGTCCTCCTTTAGATTAACATAGTCAGACAGAACAGGAGAAAAAAATAACACCCAATGTTGCTCTTTGACACAGAAAACACTTTGTCCTTCTGGACAGTATAGGCTTTTAGTAAAAAAACACAGCGTAATTGGTACAGGTTTTCCCTACAGTCAAATATTTTTTAAAAGGTGACATTTCTTTAACTAATTCATTTTGGTGAAAGGGTAAAGCTTAAAATTCTGACACCAAACCCCTACTCAAAGATTAGCTCTGCCAGCTTTAAAATTAAAGCATGCTACAACCTCAGCAAACACAAACTTCTGCAGACAATGCAGAATAAAACCTAACACCTGTATTTTCTACTACTAATTTAATTTTTATATTACTAATTTAATGAGTGTCTTGAGAGGAGCAGGCTCTGGAAAGTACTCACCACCTATCTTGGAACCTCTTCAGGAAAGTCCACGGGGCTCGATCTCCTGGAGAAGACACAAACCAAACATTCTTTACATTACAGATTTCTTTTAAGTGACAACCTTCCCACTTTTTGGCCTCCCCTGTAAAAAAAAATTTCCCAGCTGAAAAAGAAATCAGAATTAGTGTAAACACGTGAAAATCCTGCTCCAGTTCTTACCCTACACTAAGAAACAATTCTGTTGCCTGCATTTGCATTTCATTATTTGTCCTGAAATAGAAAACAGCTCCCATGTTGAAAAATGCACAGATTTTTCTCGGATTCAGACAGCAAATTCTTCTGGCATTCAAAAATCTGCTGAAACCACCCTTCACACTTCAACTCTATTTTGTAAAACTCATCTTTCAGAATAAGCAAGTATCAAGTTCAGATTCAGAAAGTTTGCTTGCCTTATACCTCAAAATATTACTCTGTCAAGATCTAAAACCAGGAGAAAATTACATTAAAAATGGAAAAGGCAGTTTCAAGTTTTCTGGAGCCATTAAGCATCACTCTGAAAGGTCAGAAATCACTTCTATTTCCGTTGAGCACGCTCCTCAAGAGAGCATAGTAATTTGCATCCCTTCAGCATCTGCCAGCTGTGAATCCTGAGGGTTCATCAGCGCTTAAGGAGTCACAGATGAGAGCATCAGGAGCATGCTCGCCTGCTCCTGCAATTCTTAATCTCTCGAAATTTGTGGATTAGAAAATTGAAAACAAGTAACTTGTTCCGATTCTCACCCTGTCACAGAGCTGACCATGATTTTCCCCATCACCGAGGCCAGGCATGGCTGGGAAGTATTAATCTCATCCAGTCTAATGTTGTCAGCCTCACCACATCAACTCCTTTCCTGCCAGACCTTTGATCCAGTAACCCATAACTTCTACAGACAAAACCCCACTGTGTTTGGGACCCTGCTTCCAGGTGTCTCCACCCCACCCCAACACACACATTTGGTCTGCCCAACACAAAACCTATTTGAAAAACTAAACCCTTCCCTCACAAGCTCTTGCAACCTCCCCCAGTTTAATGCTACCTGCTGAATATTTTATCAAACGCAACGCTTAAAACAACCCAAGCTACAGGGTCTGAAAATCCTCATCCCATGCTTATTCTGAGCTTGATGACATACTGGAGCTAAGACTGGAGCATGCTTAGCACACCTACACTGCACCATCCGTAAGGCAAAACTTTCACCAAAATTTCTTTTCCTTTGCTTCCTTCTGAGAATATTAAAACAATACCTTAAAACAGTATTAAAACTGAACTGGGACTGAAGTACATCATATCATCTGCTCTTCTTATGTCCACAAGTGTCCACAAGAACCGTAATCAGCCTGTATAAGGAGTTCAGGATGCCTAACATGATTTGTTCCACACTAATCCATGCTGACTGTTACTCATAAGCACCAAGAAGATGGCTAAGTGAGAAATAATTTATTATTGCAGTGTTTTCCTGGAAATTAAAAGTCAGATTGACTGTACTGCAATCTGATCTCCTCCTCTTTAAAAAAAAAAAATCAGCATTACACTTTTTGCTTTTTCATTGTTATGGAAACCTCACAAATTCCCCACAGGTTTTCAGAAATAATCACCTAAAAGTAACTGAGAAGAACCAAAGTCAAGCAGCCAGCTGAAATCCAGCTCCTTCTACAAATCATGAGAGCAAGACAAGAGTGATGGAGGTGAGATCAGGGCATCCCACCCTGCTGTGGGATCACCAGCCACCTCCTGCAGATGCCTTCTCCCCTGACCACTGGTAGTGCTGGTTGAGTAGCTTTTGCTGAAGACCAACCATGCCACATGCATCTTTCCAACATCTGGGGGGTTGTTTTCAACAAATCCTTCCCTATGACCCGGAGAACATCAAAGAAAAAAATAAAGAAAAAGAGAAAAAACTTTAAGTGAGTGCCCCCTAATTGGATCTTTTCCTATTTTTGACTGGTATCTTCCCTCATCAGTGCAGATGTTAACTATACCAGTCTTCTGCTCACAGGAAAAGACTCCACGAACAACAAACCTTAAAGAATAGTGCAAGATTATTTGGCCATATTTATGAGTTTAAAATAAATGGCATTTCCCAGTCCTTCGCTGGGTTCTGGCATCCCAAAAGAATTTCTGGAGAGGAAAAAGAAGGAAAAAAAAAAAAGAAAAAGCAGGCTACTTAATTCTTGAAATCATGCTAAAACTTTGCTCAAACTCAGTGCAATAGAGGCTAACCAGATGGGACATGTTTGTTAATCTTTCTGTTAACAGCACATGAAGTATTTAAATCCACTGCCAATTAACAGTAAGGTATAATTGAATTAACAGAAGCAACTTACGGCAGAAATTCAATTACAAGGCAGAATTAAAGGAAGAGATGTCAGTAACTTTTGGAGGCTGGGCCAGAAGAGGCAAGTGCACCAACCTACTGTTTTCAGAGCTGCTAGCAAAAACCTTAGGAGACTGCCTTAAAGAATCCTTTGTAAAGATCCTCCTTGTAAAAAGAGCTTCATTAATGGACAGGAGAAACCAAGGTGACAAATGGGTTTTTTTTCAGATCATGCTTTAAGCTATCTGGCAGATGCAAAACTCTCTCCTGACGGTCACACCTCAGCCATGCCTGCCTCCCACACTGCAGCTTTGCCACATCCTGCAGCATCCTTGGACCTGCCCTGGCTTACACCAAAACCATTGCAGATACCTTTATTTTAATTTTATCTTGGTTTTCAAAGTGATTTTTGCTTCAAGCCATAGGCGCTACATATTAAGTAGATTACTTTATATACGATGGAGAAGCCTCAAGTGTTCAGGCTACTTTTCTTCCCTTAATGGCCACTATTTTTCTCTGCTCTTTTCTAGTCTCCATTTGGCCCTCTTTGGCTGACACCATCCTTGATCAATCTCAATGCTGATTACCAGTAGGGCCCTCCCACACCCCCAAGGTTCAGCTTTCATAACTGCATTAAGACAAATCAATATTGTGATTAACGTTGCTACGTTTGTGGATGGTGTGACCTGCCTGCAAACAGCAGTGGAGATAAGAGACTTCATCTAGTGCTGGGGGTTCTCTCTATTTGCAATTTCTTTTTCAACTAGGCTATGCTATTTTATAAAAATAAGTCAGTTTTTTTTTCTTGCAAAGGTAAACTGATGAAGGCTTGTAGGGCATACAACTTTGCAGTCCCCTTTACAAGTGGGTAGCAAAAGTCCATGGACAGCCAAGAAACTAATCATCCTGTCACTTGCCACGCAATTGGACTAGATGATCGTTGTAGTTCCCCTCTAACCAACAGAACTAGTCTAGTTTAGTCTATATGTCCTCCAGTCTCTCCATGTCAGCCATCTCATTACCCACTACTGAACCTCAAATTTGGTAGCTGCACTTCCACACATGCTTGTGGATGCATCCAGACCACACGTGTAGCTGTGCCTACACTGTGCCAGCTGACAAACTGCTCCAGAGTGTGTCTGCCCACCCCCTCCTCCATAGCACAATCTCTCCCCAGTCTGCTCTCGTGTCATTTCTCCTCCTCACCTTTCACAACAGGTCTGTAAACTACTACACTCGGAATGCACCCAGCAGCTCTGGGAGGTCCTACCTTGACATATAATTCAACCCACAGTGCAAGGAAACTCTCAAAGGACTCTTTCCTTGGGTGTTGTTTTGGTGTTGGTTTTTTTTTTTAAGGCCCCCACATCCCAGAAGAGGGATCAGTCGGTTCACCCTGTCCATCAAGGGATTGTCAGTACTCAAGCTCACCGCGAACCTGCTTAAGTCCCAAGGATCACACACACCACTCAGTGCAGCTCAGAGCCCAGATGCCACCACAGCCAAGCACAAGCTCATTTTCTTCAGCTCCCAGGCAGGTTTCCCAGCCCATACTGAGTTCCATGGTGTAACTAGAGATTTAGACATTGGTTAATGTGAAAACTAATTCAAATGTTTTCCTCAATACCCTGATGCAGCTGCAATGCAGATACACCTCAAGCTGTGCGTCCCCTGAGGGGCTACTCCTGCTGAGGGAGATTTCTGTTGTGCCAACAGAATAAACTGCTTCCCTCCCTTCTCTCTGCCTTGGATACTGCTAGTTGCTTCTCTACTGCTACCACTTCACCAAAGCAATGTGTTTGCAACACCCTCTGAAATGTATTATAATCCAGCCACAGCAATAGGAAACTGATGTACATAGAGACCCTGCAACCTCCCCAGGAATATCTCAGTAGGTGTATGGTTCAGTCAGAGATTGAACGTTGCTCCCTTGAGCCCCAGGTCATCAGCTGAGACACAAGTGCATCAGCTCTGGTAGCAGACAGGAGATACATCCTCTACCTGCTTCCAGCTGTCACCGTGACCATAACAAGCCTGAATCTCCTCTTGAATGTGTTGTGCTGGACACAAGATGGTCACACAGCCTAAAAGCTCTCAAAGCTCCCAGCAGTCACCACAGTGAGGTGACACTTCCCATAGGGAAGACTAACCAGATGGCTGCCAGAGCATGAAGAAAACACCAAGCACTGACAGTATCAGGGAACAACAACAGGGAGGAGTACTCAGCGATCTGGTGGGTCTATTCCAACCTCGTGATTCTATGATAACATTACTTGGAAGCTGTGTTTGCTTATTTGGAGCACCTTCTGCAATTACTGACTGAATAGACTTGGGTTCCAAGGCTGCTTTCACCTCTCATGCTGCAAAGCAGCTTGCATTTTCAGGTGTCCAACTCCTGCCAGCTCTCTGCCTTCAGGCTTTCTACCTCTGCAGTTCGTTTGGACAACTTTCCAACACAAATTTTTGCACTCTGAAGCCTGTTGCAGCATTACTGTTACCTAAACCTGCTCACAAAGCCACCCTGACACTGCTTGGTGAATTTAACCTGTAACGGTGAGGTGAAATTCAAAGCCAGGTCCACCTCTCAGCAAAGACAGATCAAAGAACAGTTGATATTGTACCATTAAATACAAAAAAAACCCCAAAACAAAACAGGGAGAAAGTGGCTGCCAGTGTTATAAGGGAGGGTGGTGTAATCTCTGCTCTGGCAGAAAGCTGTTTTCCTTTGGTTCCCCTTGGCACTCAGGTCTATCGGGTAAGTCAACAAGTCCTGAGAGCAGGATAAGATGTTTACCTGGGTGCTGAAATGTAAACTCTCCAAGTGAGTTGAGAGACCTGTGTCTCTATCTGGAAGACTCTTTGTGGCTTGTGCTCCTACCCAAGCTGGAATGTCATTTCTTAGCTGTGAGACATCAGAGTGGGGCTCACAAGAGTCACAGAGACCCTACAAATGAAAGCATCTATCCCCTCAAGTTTTATTGTGGGATTTCAGGAAACAATCCATGCTGCCCTGCACATCTCCACTGCATTTCTGCCATGCTGGGACTCTCTTTACAGCACAGAAACACTTGAATTACAACCCAAAAAGCTCAGACCTAAATTAATAGAAGATTAGATCTACAGTGAGTAACTGTTGTTCCACATCTCCAAAATCCCCACTCTGAGCATTCCCGAAGGTTTATTTATTAAACACAGCTGCAATGTAGTGGTTAAACCACTGACTGAAGAACAGCCTGAAGTGTGTGCTACAAGAATCTTATCTCTGGCTGATGCTATCGTAACACTAACAGTTCTCCCTACCAGATTCCATGGAACAACAAGGAAACCAACAGAAACCAGAAGAAGCTTCTCCAAAGGAGAAACCTGCACACCAACAAGGTCTATCATGAAACATATCATGGGCTACACCACCAGACTCATCTCCACAGAGGTACCTACGATTCCCCTGGCTTTGTAGGAGTCCCGCTCATTTCAGTCCAAACCTAGCAGACTGCACTCTGCGTTACACATCAGTTTTGGCTCCAGTCCTTTCTGCTCACAGACCCTCTCACAACTTGGCCAATAATCTTTGGCCACTGAGGATGACCACACTGAGCTGTCCTGCTTCAGAGGGGTGAGGAAGCTGTACAAACATCTCCTCTGCCCGGTTTGCTGAGTAATTAATATCTGGAGCCCTGAGCAAAGTATTACACAAGCAAAGTTATTTTCCGTATTAAACACACCCCAAACTTGGGTTCCACAAAAGCAACTAAACGGAAACCACAACAGGGTAAGGAAGCTTTACAAACTCGAGGGTAAGCAAAGGCTTTTTCATGACAGAACTAGGGCTAAGAAGCCAAGCTGAGTAAGTTAATGGTATCACAGGACTGATTGCCAAAGTAAGCTGTACAAGCTCACATACTGCACTTAATTCCCCTAGAAGTTGTGTGCACATGAAAGAAGGAAAGGAAGGCAGGGAAATTCGAAGACTCTGCCAGCTAAACGCATTACACTTTATTTAATCTAATTTAAAGTATCAGAACAAGATTAATTATTTTCACTTCAAGATTTTTCCTTACTGAATGGCAGGATTGTTTTGGTAAGTTTTTCTCTGAAAAGACTATTGACAAATGCCACATACACCTGATCTGACTTGCACAGAAGCTATCAGCCTACAGTTAAAAATTATACAGGCAGCTGGGGACAGAACAGTTCCAGTTATTTATCTATTTCCTCTTCTAAACTTCTTTTCAATACAATTAACTAAATTATGTCATTATACATTCACTGTCCAGGAAGTTTCTCTCTTCCCCTTTTCAGCCTCCTTTTCAGTTGCATTTCCCTGCTTCACAGGATGCTCTAAACTAAACATTACATTCAAGTTACACAATAAAGTTTTGGGAGGAATGAAGTGAAGACGGAAGGTCGTGGGAAGGGAGGTATCTGCTAAAATAAGATTTGCTAAGCAGCTATGCAGGGCATAGCATCAACTGCCTTTTATTAAAGATCACAATTTTTAATCATCTAAAATATCAGGCAAAGGGACACAACAGAGCAGTAGTCAAAAATTTTCCAAGGACTAAATGAAGCTTGAATTTATTAAAAAAAGATTATAGTGATAAATGCTGTTATGGCACAGCCAAGGTGCCTCACATAACCTTAACCCTATCTGCATATTGAGGCTTTTTAAAACTATATAAACCCACAATCCAGCTATGGAATATGCATCTGCATTTAAATGGAGTTTATCACAAACTAGCGCTCCTGGGCAGATCATTTATTCATTTAAAAAATTTACGCATTCTCATCTTTATAATTGCCGGGGAAAACCACCTTGAAAGCAAAGCAAAAAACAGATGCACCAGCATCTTGTTAACCTCCACAGAGCTGGAAAAGCTACATTAAAAGTGAAACTTCCTGCAGAGGTCAATCACAGCTTTCGAGGCTATAAAATACCAACCTCAGAAGACAAAGTTTTTCCCAGGAGGTTGACAGTTCTCCCTGCTCTGCCAGGACAGGCTGCTGCTTGCCTGCAAGCAGCCCTCCCGCATCCCACAGCTTACCTTGGCATGGGCTGTTCCAGCACAAGCCAGGGAATGTGGTGGTGCGGTTCAGCCTGCAGCAAAACTGTTTGAAACACAGCTGGGTGAACCTCAGGAGCTGCGGGGACACTCAAGTGACAGCTCTGGAAGTCCGTTCCTCTTTAACAGTTGGTGGAAGCCACAATCTGAAACCAGGCACCTACAGAAGACTGATAGAGATCGCCAAGAGGTTTAGACTTTGGGATCTGTCACCATTGCTACTCTGGTTAGGGATTTTTTCCTTCTCCTTACAGTGCTCACATGAAGAAATGGGTTTAAACGGAGGCTGATAATAGGAAGCAGGAGCCTGGCATCTCCATGGCTTAATGTGGACATCAGGGTGAGCTGGGGGAGGAGACGAGATGAGTGGTGTCAACTAGGCACCCTGCAAACCGCACATCATGCCAGAAACAGGCTCCAGCCAGAGCCACAGAAGCTGGCACAGAGATGTCATAAACACTGGCACAGACAGAGGTGGCAGCAGCAGCTACAAGGAGCTCAGCGTGTGGCACTGCTCTGCCATATCCCTCACGTCTTCCTCGGGTCAGAGTCCATCCAAACACCGTGCACGAGACAGCGAGAGTGCTCACATGGAAAATAGAAGGCACAATACTATACCCCCCATGATATTTAAAAGCCACTGACAGTTTGTCTTTCTGTGTAATGACTGTTACACCAGGAGGCATGCTTGTTACAAGCCCCAAGCAGGCAGAAACATTCAATAGCCAGCCCAGCCTTTTGCATGCATACAGCCCAAGAAAATTAAAACCTCTCCCAGAATGTTTTTGCAATGCTTTCATGAAACTGAGCAAGCAATGCAGAGCATTTTTGTTAGAAATATGCCTCCTCACAAAGCATAAAAATCCTCAATACCATTAATGAGCCATACAAGGCCCCAGCACCAGCCATGGGCACTGAAAACAAAGCTCGGCACCAAAATGCAGCTAACTCAAAAAGTCCCAACACAAACGGGACTAGTGAACACCTGGCTGTGAATCTCCTGGTCTCCAGAAGTCAATGGCTAAGTCAGCTGCCGAGGAAAAACATCCTTGAACATGTCCCACAACAAGCCAGAGCTCTGGAAATGGCCAGTAAGGGCATCTTCACTTCCAAGCCATGCTTTTTGAATTACACCCATAAAAATGAGCACTCAGTAAATTCACTTTTTTTCTGGTGCTACCTGTTCATAACAACTTGCCTCATGTAAAGGACAAGATTTCTGGAAAGCTGCAGCACACACCTTGCAAACAGCTTGCCAACAGTCACTCTCAGGGGTGATGAAAGACATAGGCAAACACTAGGAGATCTGAGAGGAGAAATCACAGTTGGTGCAGCTGAGCAGCTCAGATCTGGCAAAACTCGCATGTCACAAACCACTTTGTCAGAAGAGAGGTCCCCTCTGGCGATGTGCAGTGTGATTTCTTTGCTTCTCCACTCTGAAGGATCCAGTGGTACCTTGGCAGGCATCAGCAACAGGATTTTCTTCTGCAAAGATTCCTCTCCTCCTCCCAGACAGGTAAGGAGATGTTACTGGAGTCATACATTCCTCCTCCTGCAATTGCAGGCTGGTTTGCAGGGTCCAGTCACGGCTGTTGTGATCTGAGGAGGACAAAGGCAGACTCTGCTGCTTTGCAAAGTGCTACCAGGGTCAGGAGGTGGAGGTTTCCCATAGGGAACAAACCTGGCTGGCCAAATCAGCCTGCAGGTTCAGGACATCCTTAAGAAGACAGGAGAGGAGGACTAGAGGATGAATTAAAAATGAAGGATTGCCTTTCCTCCCTTCGTGTATCTCCTGAGAAAAACACAGCTCTTAGTAACAGCTTTAGGGCTAGATTTAGGAACAAATGCCATTTTAAGCAGCATGACACAAGCAGAACAAAAAGTTGTGGCTGGAGTCTAAAGAGGTTGTTCTCATTTGCTTTCAGACCATTATCACAGCTCCAATTACCCTCAGCTGGAATGAAATCAAATTTCCATTAAAAAAAAAAAAGTCTTCTGATACATTTTCTGACAATCTACAAAAAGCCTCTGTTTGGCCAAGGCAGAGCTGCTGCTCCTGGGACAAAACTGGCACAGAGGAGTGCAGCATCCCCAGGCTCATACTGTGCTCCCCAAGGAGACAGACATCTGTGAAGCAACCAAACTCCTGTCCCAACAACCTGAGAAGGGACCACAGCAGCCACTGAAGTTACAACACCCAGCAAACCCCTTCAGTCGATGAGCTACCAACAGCAAGGGAGCAGCTGAGATGAAAAGCTCTCCCACAATCGATTTCAGTGGGTTTGCTCCACATCAAACCTAAGATAAGGAGAATCATTTGCCACAGGGTTTGGGGGAATCAGGAACCTTACGCCAGTCCTTGTCCTAGCCTTGGCTTGTCATCTTCCACTGGACCTAGCTTCACAGCACAAAGCCAGGAGAGAGGATGGACACAGACATATGTTCGTTCCCATTTAAATGGTTCTGGCTTTTAGGGACTGGTTACAAAAAGGTGACTGTCAAATACCTGGATTTCCAACCCCTATTTTATACAGCATAAGTGCCTCCTTTAATAAACCCTTACACACAGTAGCACCTATATTCTGGAACACACACATACCCTTCAAATCCCTCTGAAGCAGAGCTGACATACACGAGCTCAAGATCAATAAAACTGAGCCCACCAAAAAATCAAAGTAGTGCTTAATCACAAAGGTCCTTTTATGCTGCTTCTGCTTTCTCCCTTCTCCTCCACAAATCAACTCCGTCTCTCTCTGTATAAGAGGTTTAGGAGGACAGACAGTAGAAGTGACACAAGACAGAAGGGTATTGGCCCACTGAAGAAGAAATTCAGCTTGGAAGGAACAGCAGAAGCCCCCGCTTGTTCCAGGATGCTGTTTTGTGCAGTGAACTACAAAAGGTGGCTGCCTGCGATACCCCACTGGCCAAGGAGCTCCTGCCAGCCCTTTGCTCCCAAAACCATTTCAACCTGCTGCCTCCCCCTTCAGCTCTGGTGAAGAGGATACAGGGTTTTCAAGCATCTTCGATCATATTTGACAGATGTTGCTTCTAAGGCCTTTCCTAAGCACTGCAAAATACGCCTGCTTTCTTTTGAACACACATTTCATAATTAAAGTCGGTGCTAATGGTTATGCATTCACAATGTCCTCCCCTGTAACTCCCACTCCCCTCTCATGCACATGCAGCTCTCATCAACCAGCCCCAAATTGTCCTCCAAAGGAAAGATTGCTTCTCTTCAGATAAGTTTTAAGAAAGACAAAGTGATATCTTTGGAAAAACACTATTTACCTGCTAAAGAGATAAAAAAAAACCTTCCCTAAAGAGAAAAAGGAAAGGATGCCCTGCAAACGCTATCTGGCTTTGACGGCGGCTATCTGCAGCGCGACCAAAAGCAGTGAGCTCTCTCCCCTCGCACCACCGGCAAGCTGCCAAGAACAGAGCATCCTGTGCATAATGCCCTTTAGAAAGAAGGAAAAACACCCTGAAAAATAAAAAAAATCCTGGCTACCTCTGAGCAAGGAAAAGCATCCCTTCTGCACAGACATGCTAGCCTGTGCAGAGCAGAGGTGAATGAGAAGCATGACGAGGAAGGCTTGCAGCACACGCACACCCACACCCTGGCTCCCGGCCCCCCAAAGGCATTTCTTTTCCTCCTTCCTCCCACCACCACCACCCCACTCCTCCCCCTTCTTTGAAATGACTTTGTTATGAGCCACATGCCAACTTCCAAGCATTAGCAAAATGCGTTTCCTTATCCTATGCTCAAGCTATACCATCCATCACATGCTTGTGTTTTCAAGAAATCACAAGAATTTGGTGTTGGCACACCAGAAAACACACACACACTCTCCCTCCACCCCCCAGACACTCATACGAAACGCTTCTTGCACTTCCATTGGTGGGAAGTACGTTCCCAATGCTGGCATGCTGCGTGGTTGAGGAATCAAAACAACCCCCTTTGCCATTCTGACTAGTCTACTGGTTAACTCATTACGATAAATCCATTGTCCAAAACAAAAACATTATTTAATTGCTAAACCAGCTGCCCAAGTTTAGCCATCTCTCTAGGCAAGCATCTCAGGATCCAAATACACCTCCTTTCCAGGGAGCATCTCTGTACATGCAAGCCATGCATTCCACCCTTGAAGTCTCCAGGTGTTCTTGTCACCCAAATCCAGTATGTTCCAGCCCAAGTGGATTTTTAAAGAGATACCATCAGCTCAGAACACCTCTCTGAATATATTAAGATTACAGTAACTGAAATACTAGCAAGCATACTTTGTTTTCCCCCCAGCTGTTAAACATCCAGCTACACCCTTTTCCATTTAGGCAACCCAATCTCCCTTAAAAACAGAGCAGAAAAAGCAAATGAGGCTAAATCATAGTTGTAGAGGTCAATAAAAAACAATGGCATGTCTCAAAGGCTGGTGCATGAACGGCATGTAACTATAGCTACATTTAATTTTTCTTTCCAAGTCAGATCTCAAGTAGATTGTGTTGCTTGATACAGACAGTTCAATCATCGGGAAACATTCAGTGTGCAAGAGAGGAGAAAAGCTGACCAGGTTGCAGCTGGCATCTTTTGCACAGAATGCTGCTGGCATGGGTTTCCACAGTACCTCAACTAACAGGGATCACCAGGGAGAATTCCTTAAACTACTGGCTGCTTTCTTTGACTTTAAAAAGATACACACCTACAGGATAAGAAACATGGAAACAGCCAAAGTACCACTGCCATCTCTTCCACCCTGGTTACTCATCACAGGTACCTAGAAACCTGCCACGCAAATTATAAGCAGCATTTGTTAATAATAAAAAAGGCATATTTCATGCAGTGCAGTCCAGAAGAACTGAAATATTTCTTAGTTTACAAGATGGCTCTGCACCTCCTTGCCGCTCCCCAGCTCCTGCCTTCTAATTCCAGTGCAATCAGCACAGGAGAATGCATAATTCATCCCACAGTCGATCCTGTGGGTCTCCCAGTCATTAAGCAACATAACACTGAACTTCCAGAAAGGTCACATTTCTAGGAGGCTCAGCTGAAGAATGTTCAGTCCTGTTCATTTCAAGGCTCAGGGAGGTAAGGGAAGGAGATCCTTCACGGAGTATTGACAATTGCTTTGCTATCTGAGCGTGACAGCAGGCAGAAGATTTTTACCTGGGGAAGTCAAGAAATGCAGAAACCAACGGGTTAATTAGCAAGTTAGCAAAATACAACCTACCCATGAAAGCTTTTACACAGCAAAAGGCTGATGAAGGGAAGACAAATGTTTGCATTTGTTATACTCTCAGGATGGCAGAGGATTGTTTGAACACGGGAAAATTCAGGCATTGATTTAAAATATTTTTTTGCTTATTAAAGCTAAAATCCAACAGTTTTGCAAAAGCAAACCCTTCCACCATCCATGGGCAGGATACAGTAATACAGTACTACAGTCAACATGAGCTAAAATAAATCACCTCTTGCCAAAAGAAATCTAACTTCAGTCCGAGTTAAGCTCCATGAAGATGCTGAAGTTGGACTAAGAGTGTTTTCTAACACAGACAACAAAGAAATTGTTCCTGCACACAACATTATGGGAAGCATCCTAGGAACATGAGGAAAAATACACGAATAGAAGTAAAAAATGTTTTTCTTCCATTCACTGGAAGATATATTGCATTTGTTACTGAATATGACCTAAAAGTCATGCTTCAAGGAAAGATCAGCAGTTCTTTGGAAAAGTGTAATTCCTCTTCCCGTGAGTCTCTATGCATCTTGTGTACACAGACAGCAAGACCTCATTCCTTACAGTGTCACATCACTAAAATAAATTAAAACCCCCCAACAGTATAGAATTTTAATTTGGATTGCCCTCTTGGTCTACGAGCATTCCTGACTCACTCATGTCAAAAAGACCATGGTCTTGCTTGGAACAAAAAATCATGTTGCATATTTTTAATTGCAACCATTTCTAATCACAGATCATATGCTTCCTTTTTTTATTATTTTCAGAGTCATAATCCAAGTGTAATATTGCTTAGGCTACAAAGTAATCTCTATCATCAGCTCCCAGCAACTGGCCCATGTTATTGTCCTGCCTAGGAGCTGGGGTGACCCCACAGTGCCAGCTGCGACACACAGCGGGGAAAGCACTGGCGCAGCCTCATCTGAGAACCCCAAAAGGTTTGTCTCCGCTTACACAAGTTCCTGCCAGTGCAAGCATCCAGCTGCAAGAGTAAACTCCACTCCTGCAGCTGTCACAACTCCTCTCACCCTTGCGATTCCCCGAACAAAGCTATGCAACAAAAAAGCACATTTTTTTTGCCAGCATAGCCACAGCAGAAATGCTGCCAGTGTTGCAACAGCCACTCCAGCAGCATGCGCTTTTTTATCCCCTCCCAGTTTCCTACACTTCCACCTCTACACAGAGAAACCCTAAATTCAAGGCAATAAACAAAAACAAGCAGAAAAGGTAAGGTACGTCCTTGCTGGCTGGCCCCTAAATCCCCATCTGACCTCCGTGAAGATGTGAGCTGATTATCTGCCTTTTTCCCCCCCAAACCTCACCACACTAGATGAAATCAAACATAAGCTGCTGTAAGATCCTCATATCTGAATCGAAGGACAACTGATCCAAGCACTTGAGAAGAGTCATGGCAGTGGGAGTGAGGTGGATATTTGGCCCCAGAGCAAGCAGGGTCCTGTGTGGACTCCTCTCTGTCTCTGCTTCCCAGTTGCTGCGGGAAGGAACCCACAGTGCTGGTGGGACTGCATGCTGGACAGTGTTATCACAGCATCCGAGATGCTGAAACAGCCCCCTGGTCTTTGCTCGAGTTTCATCTCAGGCAAGAAGAGCTTTGAACCCAAAACCACAACAAATGGCTCCTATTGGGAAAACCATGGAATATTTTTGGGAAGGAGCAATTAATTCTTCCTTTCTTACCCCACCTCCCCGAGGAAATTTGATATCCCTACCAGTTTTTCACTTGCGAACAGATTACAGGACAGTGCTCAGTTGCAGCACCTGCCTGCAAGTATTCCTGTGAAAAAAATCAGAAATCTGTCATAAAGGTATAAATTTTCCAGCTGCGCGCAGGAGACAGACCTGCTGAACACCCAGCTGGTTTTCTCACCAAACCTTTCATTCCAGATGATGCATTACACGACCTTTTCTCAAACTGAATGGAAACTTATTTGCATGGAAACCTACTTGTAAACACACTCGCCTTGTTTTATTCCCTATTGCTTATAACTCTCAGTACTCCAGCAGCTACTGCGTGCCGGAGCCCTGCACTCCAAATCCCTCGACAGAGCGATGGAAACCAAGACTGGCAGATGTCTTTGCTGCCACAACCTCCCCGGAGCAGGGTGTCCCCCCTCGCCCCGGCTTCAGGGGACCGGGGTGACCTCGGCTGCGTCCATCTAGCCTCCGGCTGCAGACATCTCCCAGGGGAGAAGGCTGCCAAAAAGATCCTACTCACCGGAGGCAAACACCAGGATTTTTTTTAAAAGCCATTTGGGAAGGTGGCAAATAGGAAGTCCGGATCTGAAGGAGTTGACTCAAACCAACATTCATGCGGTGGGAACTTTGCTGGGTAAACCATTAACCAACGGAGAACAGAGCTGCGTAACCCCCTTTATCACCAAGGCAGGACTCGCACACCCCACATGCACATGCAGCTGCATGTATATATTTATATGCACACATATATATATGTACATATATAGATACAAATATGCATGTGTGTATATATATACACATATGCATATAAATGTGTAGATCCATATACACACATATGTATGTATACACACATTTATATGCCTATGTATGTGTATAGACATTTATATTCATATGTATGTATATATGTGTGTATAGAAATATGTGTGTATATATGTACAGATACATATACAAATATATACCCATATCCTTATATATACATATATACAGATATACATACATGTATGTGCATATATATGAGTATATATGTGTGTACACACACACACATATATAGACAAATATATATGGATATATGTTTATATACACATACATGTATATATATGTGCAGATACACAGATACACACAGATACACAAACATACATTGAACGGAAGGCAGAGACATGCACATCTGTCTTTTTCCAAGGGCACATATATCTGTGTGTGTGTGTATATATATATATATATGAGTAGATATGTACATGTACATACAGATTCACACTCATATACACATATATATACATATCCATATACATACATGTATATATAGACATATACATACATGTGGGTGTACATATATGTCAATGTATGCATATCTGAGTAGATATGGGTATATACACACAGCTACACATTCATACACACACATATATATACACATATTCATATATATACATTGATATACTAGTATATATACACATATGCACACATACATGGGTGTACATATATGTCTATGTATGTATATCGGAGTAGATATGGGTTTGCACAGTGATACACTCATATACACATATCTATACACATATCAATGTATATATGGATATACATGTGTATATATACATATATATGCATATATATGTCTATACATGTATATATGAGTAGATACATGGATGTACACACCGATACGCACTCATATACACACATATATACACAGATACAGACACATACCCATATGGATACACATGTGTACATATAGTTACATACACACACAGGGGTTTATCTATATGTTTCTGGCGGTATATAGGTGCACACGCAGCCCCACCAGCACTCCCCGCCGCACCCGCAGCCCTTCCCAAGGCGGAGAAGGCGCCGCCGCTGCCCCGGGGCCGGGGAGGGCGGGGGGTGTCCCCTCCGCGGCTCCCCCGGGGGCGCCCGTCCCGCCGCCCCTTTCCCGGCACCCCCGGACCCGGCGCCCCTTACCCGGCTCGGCGGCTTCTCCCGGAGCTGCGACTCCGCGGGGCGAGCCGCGCGCCTGCGGAGCGGCGGGGCGGGAAGGAGGAAATGAGCGGGAGGCGCGGGGGAGGGAGGGACGGGGAGGAAGGAGCCGCCGCCGAGGGGCCGGGGCGCGGCGGCGCAAGGGGCTCCGCTCGCCCGGCGGGGCGGAGGGGGGAGGCGGGGCGGCCCGTGCCAGTGCCCGAGCGCGGCCCCCCCCGGGGCACTTGGTTCCGCCCGGGACCGGCAGCGGCGCGGGGCAAGCGGGGAAACTTTGCCTGCGTCGCCCTGCCTTTGCTTTTTTCCTACTTTTTCTCTTCAAACTCCCCCCCCCTTTTTTTACTTCTTTTTTTTCCTCTTTTTTTCTTCTTCTTTTTTTCTTCTTCTTTTTTTCTTCTTCTTTTTTTCTTCTTCTTTTTTTCTTCTTCTTTTTTTCTTCTTCTTTTTTTCTTCTTCTTTTTTTCTTCTTCTTTTTTTCTTCTTCTTTTTTTCTTCTTCTTTTTTTCTTCTTCTTTTTTTCTTCTTCTTTTTTTCTTCTTCTTTTTTTCTTCTTCTTTTTTTCTTCTTCTTTTTTTCTTCTTCTTTTTTTCTTCTTCTTTTTTTCTTCTTCTTTTTTTCTTCTTCTTTTTTTCTTCTTCTTTTTTTCTTCTTCTTTTTTTCTTCTTCTTTTTTTCTTCTTCTTTTTTTCTTCTTCTTTTTTTCTTCTTCTTTTTTTCTTCTTCTTTTTTTCTTCTTCTTTTTTTCTTCTTCTTTTTTTCTTCTTCTTTTTTTCTTCTTCTTTTTTTCTTCTTCTTTTTTTCTTCTTCTTTTTTTCTTCTTCTTTTTTTCTTCTTCTTTTTTTCTTCTTCTTTTTTTCTTCTTCTTTTTTTCTTCTTCTTTTTTTCTTCTTCTTTTTTTCCTCTTTTTTTCTTTTTTTTTTCCTTTTTTTTTTAAGTCCCAAAGCAAACAAGAGAACGATGGATCCAGGTGCTGCAACTCCCACTCATGCCCAGCCCTGCACACATCTTCAGCACAGCTGGAGGTACAAGTTTTCATTGTGCAGGGAGGACAGTGGCAGCTCTGAAACGGTCACTGCAAGTGGGTCCAGCAGCCTCACAACACTCCCCACATTTCCCCACTGACCAGGGTCATGCAAACAAGCGCACCCTGCCACCAAAAATGCCCCCATCCCAGCAGTGCCTGCCGACGAGGCTGATAATGGCTCAGGTGAACATGGTGCAGGTAAATTTGGGTCCCAAGCTGAGCCTGTGGGTGCGTGCAGTCCTGCCCAGCTGGAGACTCGCTTACCCGTGTGACACAAGAACTTGCACAGCCTCACAAAATAGAGGGGATTTAGGCTTCGATGCTAATCTTCCCAAGGAAGGTAATTGGAAGCCTTGCTCAGAAATATCTCATGCAGGACAAAGAAGTGAATCCTCCCATTAGGATTCCCACCCCCTAGCTCCTGCCCAGCATATTTTCAATTCAAAAATATATGGAGAATTTAATGTAGTTGCCACTGTGCATTATCACCAGCTTTCACTCTGCCTCCCCTTATAGGAGACTAAGTGAGCACATTCAGTGCAGTCGAAAGATAAGAACTGAATAGAGCTGAAATCAAGGCCACACTAGGAGAAAGATACTTCAAGATTTTCGTGATGAACCTTGGGAGGCAAGGCAGAGGTGGAAACAAAGAGAAAAATCCCACCACCTCCAAAGAAATGGTTTTTCAAAGCTTATCTCTGTAATAAGTCCAACAGATCTTTATAAGTACAACAAAAATAAATAAAAAAAATCCAAACCTTTCACATGTATTCCAAAGCCTGAATACACTGAAACTGAAGACATCAATACAAAGAGATGAAAATGTTTACTCAACAATAACCATTTTCTCCAAGGCCTTTCAGAAATAGTTCAACCATTTTGCCAGCTTAAGAAAAAAAACCCTAAAAACTAATGTCAGCCCAAGGCAAAGAACAAGTTTGGAAACTAAAGAACCTGAACAGTTAAAAACTAGAAGCAACTCGACTAGGAACGTATAATGGAAAACCATATGCAACCACCATTGCTGCCAACTTCACACGCGTGAAGCCGGGTTCTCACAGGAGATTATTACACACAAGTAATCTTGATTTCCTCACAACCCCTTCCCTGCGTAAGCATTGCTCACGTAAGCACGGTGGCAAACGCCGACAGAGCTGTGGCTTCTGCCGTGCCTCTGGCTGCTCTGCCAGGGAGGGCGGTGGCACAGATGACGACACCACCCTTCACCCAGGAATAGGTGGCAACCAAGCAAGTACCGACTTGAAGCCTCCTCCCACATTTACAGCTCTTGAGGATGACATCTGGCAAGAGGAGGCAGCTTATGGCATTCAATCCGACTTTCATTTCTAACGTGTTTGTCACCTACTAGCCCCAAGAGCAGCAGGTTATCCTCTGCAGAGCACTGCCCTGCATCCTGCAGTGAACAGGCTGTGAGATCATAGAATCGTAGAATCATAGAATCATAGAATCACGAGGTTGGAAGAGACCCACTGGATCATCGAGTCCAACCATTCCCATCAATCACTAAACTATGTCCCTCAGCGCCTGGTGCACCCGTCCCTTAAAACACCTCCANAAGGCCTGTTCTTCAGCCCCTTCACCAGCTTCGTTCCTCTTCTTTCACTCCAGAGCCTCAACATCCTTCTTGTGATGAGGGGCCCAGAACTGAACACAGGATTCAAGGAGCGGTCTCACTAGTGCAGAGTACAGAGGGAGAATAAACTCCCTGGACCTGCTGTTCCAGATGAGACCTGCAGCCATTGCTGGAGCCTGCAGTGGTTCCTCACAGGGATGCCCAGGTTTGGTGGTGCACAGTGGATCCCCCCATGCTGCACCGCACTCTGCTTAGCACGGTACTCAAATGTTTCTGTTGGCAGATGCCTATGCTGGAAAACTTCAGGATATTTTATGATCAGTGGGTACTTAATTGAGAAGTGCCTGTGACTGCTCCTGTCTTCAAGACCCCAAGTATTCTGTATATCATCCCATGATAAATTGCATAAATGCTGAAAATTATTCTGGATTCAGCAAATACTGGGGAACACACAAAGAAGAAACAAATTAGACATTAATATGGTTTATATCATAGAACTATATAATGGTTTGAGTTGGAAGGGACCTTAAAGATAGATCATCTAACTTCTACCCCCCTGCCATGGGCAGGGACACCTCCCACTGGATCAGGCTGCCCGAGCTCCATCCAACCCGGCCTTGAACACCTCCAGGGATGGGGCATCAACATCTTCCCTGAGCAATCTGTTCCAGTGCCTCAGCACTCTCATAGTGAAGAAATTCCTCCTTATGTCTAGTCTAAATCTTCCCCTCTCCAATGTATAGCCAACTTCTTTCTTTAAGAACTGCACCCATCTAGCTGTGAGTGGATACAAGATGATGCCATCCAGATAGACAGCCAACCAAAGAAACATCACCAAGATTTTGGATGATTTTGAGTCCTGCTACTTGATGACGAGCAATGCCTGAGTTAAAGAAATCCTTTGGGAAACAAGGCAGGATGAATTTAGAAAGTCATCAGATGCTCACAAACAGTCTGAGATAAAAAGAAACTACAGATTGATGCCTGCCATAAGTTTGTGGGAGCTGCTGCCACCACCATGCAGCCTCCCAGCTCTGATTCAGAGAATGTGCCACGTGAGGACGGTCAAGCCCTGCACTTATACGTGAAGGCAGTTAGCTTCTCATATTATGCACTTAAGTATGTACTTGAGCATACTACTACAAAAACTTAATGTGCTGTAAAAGTAGGTACAGTTGCAAGATGGGGCCCACTGGGTGTATCTGGCTTGTCTGAAGTTCTTCTTTTGATGGCATTGAGTTCGTTAAGCCCATCTGCAATACTCCTATTAGTGTGGAGACCTAGCTTGGGCCTCTGTAAACCTAAATCCATAGCTGCTCTGGTATCTCACCTTTTGTTTGATTTTTCTTTCTGCTTTTCATTCTGTTTCCACAGTCAGGAGGGAAAAACAAAGAGGGATTCAATTAGATTCATCTGGATCATTCCAACTATGCTGAATTTGAAAATACTGTGTGAAATTCCTTCTACTCTCTGGGGTTTAATCACCAAGGGATTAGATGGAAATGAAAGTATTTGAGATGTGTGGCACACTGCTATTCTTTAAATATCTGCCATATAATGTTAGCTATTGCTAATCTTGAATTATTACCTGCCTTCCTGTGGTTTGGCATGATTAAGTTGAGGAAGAGATTAAAGCAATGTTTACCCTTCTGAGCAGTTTGTAAGCTTGACCCGGATAGCCCAGCATCAAAAAAAAAGCTAAGGAAGAAACTGCTGGCAAGGATTAAGTATTCCGCTTGCTCTTTCCCAGTTGGTCTCCTGATACCTGTCATGGTTGTTGGGATGGAAAGTGCAGGCAGTGTCCTTGAAGGCGGCAGATTGCTCCATCCTCTTTCAGACCAGGTGGCTGGTGGACAGCTTGCGTTAGTCCAACAGGCTTTGATGTGCCACTCCCAGAAGAGTCAGGGCTTTCCTCCACTGCAGTGACAGCAAAAGCACATCTTCTGTGGACACAATCATCCTGGACATCTCCCTGCTGCCCTTCTACAGGTGTATGGCACTTCCCTTAAGGGGAGCTCCTGGCCAGCATTTTTGCCTGGGATGAGGGTCCTGCCTGGCTGGGGCATTTAAGGGAAAACCTGCTGGGGTCAATTAAAGGAGCAACCCCTCTCCATCACTGGGCTTCCTCACAACTTAGATTTGGTGGAAGAAAAGAATGTTTTGAAGTTATGTCTTTCTTCATCCTGTTTTAATCTCGCTTTTGGAGAAGTGTAGCCAGTGTTATTTCACTGTGATAAAGTCAAGCTGGATGGCAAGTGTTTAGAGAAATAGGAGGGGAAAATTGTTTATCAGAATTGTTTTCTTTGATAAGTTTTGTCTTCCAGTAATAAAAGCCTGGATGCTCACCTATAAAGCCCCTAATTTTTTTCTGCCCGATACTGGAGCTTGAACCTTTTCCTGCATATGTTCAACTCATCGTTGTGTTTTCTAGCATTTGAGTTGGTCTTAATGGGCAAATGTAACTTGGGAAATGCCAGCTGCATTGCTGTCACCTGCACTATGGGTAAGAAATATGCCAAGGGGTTTTGCCAGTCATCTGGATCACAGAAACTGGAGGTGGAAAAAAGCCTGTAGGTTTTTACAATGCATTTTCCTGCCAAAGCAGGATTGTTCCCTGCAGTATCTTACAGTGTACCTTCCTGGCCTGTTTTAAATGACCTTGGAGGATGGGGAGAGGCAGGAGGAGGAATCTGCTAGTACACTCCAGAGTCTCTTTGTCTGGTTTGAATAATATGCGGAGCAAGTGCAAATGGGTGTTCAGAGAATTTAGTTACAACCTAATATTTAATATAATTTTTGTATGCTTTTTATCTCCAACCTACTTGAGATGCATGCCGCTGTGCCAGGAACATCAGATAGATATTAAAAAAAAAAAAAAGTAACAAAAATAGTGGCAATACTCCATCATTGCATGATTTTCAGCTCTTTCTCTTAGCGGGAAATTGTCTTGGGTGTTTTCTTCTCCTGCAAGGAAAAAAGAATAGCAAGAGCTGGGATGATTGGCAGTAAGCCTGAGAACGGCAGATGTGAGCCTGCACAGCTGGACAAAGGAATAAATGCACTTTGGTACCTACATTTGTATTAAGGTAGCCCCAGGGATATCCCAGTTGCCTACGGGCGACTTAGCATATGAACAGCCAAAGCCATCAGGAACATTTACATATATAAGAACACTCCGTGTCGTTTTCAAAGTCAAAGAGAGCAACGATTTAAGCAACATAAAGGAAATCTGACTGCGTGGATTTTCTCTCCAATAATAGAAGGATTGAGGGTGGAAATATTAAAATAAAAAAATAGGGCTGACAGAGGTGACAAATTTATGAATTAAACTAGCACATTTTCATTTCATTTACTGTTGTCTACCAGTTTATTACATGGGAATCTAAAAGAGACTTGATTTTTCTTCCCAGGCTGTGGTTGCTGTGCCAGACATTATAGTGAGATGTTTTAGATAAGACTTTAATATTAAAGCCTCTTACACAAAAAAAAAGGAGAAAACCTTGCTAAACAGGGAAAATGAAAAAATTCTTTTCATGGTTCTTTACTGCAGTAAAAAGTGGAGTGAGGGGTGTTTTAGCTAACACTATTAAAGACTGAACTTTCCTATGCTCCATAGCCTGCACATACTTATTTTGAGTTCCATCGACCAAGAACCCAGTTCTTCCCAGGCTCTGTGCCCAAGGATACCCATTGCCAAGGCAGAGCATCATGGCCTTGACTGTCCGCCCGTGATCCCACGGTATTCTCACCTGCGCTTGGCATTTCCACCCGAGCTATTTCCTCACATTGGCAGCCACAGCAATTTCAAACCACAAAACGATGTGTCTGATTTGAGCGGAAAATAACAGGGAGCCTTCAAAATGGATGAGGTCCCACAGAGCTAAGCAGCTATTGAAAGACTGTTGTGTCAACGAGATACAACAGAGTAAACCCTGGGTTTGTGGTCCAAAGTGGCAGATTTATGCTGATAGGAGGGACAGAGCAAGAAGACTCAAGTATTTCTATGCAGCAGAAAATCTCGGTTCTGTTACGTGTTTCTATTCTGAATCACAACAGGAAAGCACAAGAGCCAGAAATTGTGAAAAGTACTGGTGTGTCTAAATGAAAATCAGTGTTTTAGCCTGGCATTACAAAAGCTTTAAAGAGCAAAACAAGAAAAAATACTCTTGTTCAATTAGGACAACAAAAATAATGTAGTAAACCTGGTATTTTCCCACAGCAACTTTCAGTTTTGCTAAGATTTCAAAGAGGAAAAGAAAGAAAGCCGACAGTGCTTTCTGGGATGTGGGAGCCAAAAAGTTGCTAGTTTAGCTCTGCCTGCTTGCGCGCTCCAGGATGGCTTCCAGAGCCCTGTGAGAGCCAGGGGACCCCACACACTGGCCTCAAGATACTGCTGCCCCAGTGCTCTGGGGTTAAGGGGATTTCCATCATGTTTGCACTCCTCACGGGGGCTCAAACCTTCCTGCTGGGACATCTATGACCCCATGTCCCATCTGCATACATCCACCCTGAAATGCTTAATACCAAAATTTATTTCAGTACTTAAAGGGGACCTATAAGAAAGATGGGGATAGCCTTTCTAGGAAGGCCTGTTGTAATGACAGAAGGGGCAATGGTTTTAAACTGAAAGAGGGTAGATTCAGACTAGATATAAGATTTTTTTTTCAGTGATGGTGTTGAAACACTGGCCCAGGTTGCCTAGAGAGGTGGTAGAAACCCCATCCGCAGAAACATTCAAGGTCAGGCTGGATGGGGCTCTGAGCAACCTGATCTGCTTCAAGATGTCCCTGCTTGTTGCAGTGGTTGTGGACTGGATGACTTTTAGAGGTCCTTTCCCACCAAAATTATTCCGTGATTCTGTGAAGACAGAGGACCTCATAAAGCAGCATTTCTCATGGGGACAACGTCTCCTGATCAGTACCTGAAGGCAAACGCAAGTGGATCGTTCAGTGCAATTTGGAGTAAGTCAGATTAATTTTGGCACAGGTGATGGAGCACTCTTGTATTGCTCCTGTTGGTAATTAAGAAAAGGCAGATCACAGGGGAGGACAATAAAAATATTAATTAACAACTCTTTAAATAAGAAAATAGTAATTTTTAAAAGGTTGTTTCATGCCTGGAGAAAATACTTAAACAGGGTAATCACATTCTTGGGCATTTGACAGATGCACACTAATAATTAAATGGTGGTATTGATTACACATTTAGATAATCACCTCCGTGCTGATGCAAGAATATCCCAATTCTATTGCCTCCAGCTTTGATTGCTGGTAGTGAAAAATATGCTTAATTTCAACCATGCAGACAACCATGTTTCACTCACTGGTCTTCACCTTGAGAATCCATGTATATTTCCCATTGGCTGGAGAGCCCAGTGTATGATCCCTCAAAGCCANTTGAGGGTGGAAATATTAAAATAAAAAAATAGGGCTGACAGAGGTGACAAATTTATGAATTAAACTAGCACATTTTCATTTCATTTACTGTTGTCTACCAGTTTATTACATGGGAATCTAAAAGAGACTTGATTTTTCTTCCCAGGCTGTGGTTGCTGTGCCAGACATTATAGTGAGATGTTTTAGATGAGATGTTTTAGATAAGACTTTAATATTAAAGCCTCTTACACAAAAAAAAAAAGGAGAAAACCTTGCTAAACAGGGAAAATGAAAAAATTCTTTTCATGGTTCTTTACTGCAGTAAAAAGTGGAGTGAGGGGTGTTTTAGCTAACACTATTAAAGACTGAACTTTCCTATGCTCCATAGCCTGCACATACTTATTTTGAGTTCCATCGACCAAGAACCCAGTTCTTCCCAGGCTCTGTGCCCAAGGATACCCATTGCCAAGGCAGAGCATCACGGCCTTGACTGTCCGCCTGTGATCCCATGGTATTCTCACCTGCGCTTGGCATTTCCACCCGAGCTATTTCCTCACATTGGCAGCCACAGCAATTTCAAACCACAAAACGATGTGTCTGATTTGAGTGGAAAATAACAGGGAGCCTTCAAAATGGATGAGGTCCCACAGAGCTAAGCAGCTATTGAAAGACTGTTGTGTCAACAAGATACAACAGAGTAAACCCTGGGTTTGTGGTCCAAAGTGGCAGATTTATGCTGATAGGAGGGACAGAGCAAGAAGACTCAAGTATTTCTATGCAGCAGAAAATCTCGGTTCTGTTACGTGTTTCTATTCTGAATCACAACAGGAAAACACAAGAGCCAGAAATTGTGAAAAGTACTGGTGTGTCTAAATGAAAATCAGTGTTTTAGCCTGGCATTACAAAAGCTTTAAAGAGCAAAACAAGAAAAAATACTCTTGTTCAATTAGGACAACAAAAATAATGTAGTAAACCTGGTATTTTCCCACAGCAACTTTCAGTTTTGCTAAGATTTCAAAGAGGAAAAGAAAGAAAGCCGACAGTGCTTTCTGGGATGTGGGAGCCAAAAAGTTGCTAGTTTAGCTCTGCCTGCTTGCGCGCTCCAGGATGGCTTCCAGAGCCCTGTGAGAGCCAGGGGACCCCACACACTGGTCTCAAGATACTGCTGCCCCAGTGCTCTGGGGTTAAGGGGATTTCCATCATGTTTGCACTCCTCACGGGGGCTCAAACCTTCCTGCTGGGACATCTATGACCCCATGTCCCATCTGCATACATCCACCCTGAAATGCTTAATACCAAAATTTATTTCAGTACTTAAAGGGGACCTATAAGAAAGATGGGGATAGCCTTTATAGGAAGGCCTGTTGTAATGACAGAAGGGGCAATGGTTTTAAACTGAAAGAGGGTAGATTCAGACTAGATATAAGATTTTTTTTTCAGTGATGGTGTTGAAACACTGGCCCAGGTTGCCTAGAGAGGTGGTAGAAACCCCATCCGCAGAAACATTCAAGGTCAGGCTGGATGGGGCTCTGAGCAACCTGATCTGCTTCAAGATGTCCCTGCTTGTTGCAGTGGTTGTGGACTGGATGACTTTTAGAGGTCCTTTCCCACCAAAATTATTCCGTGATTCTGTGAAGACAGAGGACCTCATAAAGCAGCATTTCTCATGGGGACAACGTCTCCTGATCAGTACCTGAAGGCAAATGCAAGTGGATCGTTCAGTGCAATTTGGAGTAAGTCAGATTAATTTTGGCACAGGTGATGGAGCACTCTTGTATTGCTCCTGTTGGTAATTAAGAAAAGGCAGATCACAGGGGAGGACAATAAAAATATTAATTAACAACTCTTTAAATAAGAAAATAGTAATTTTTAAAAGGTTGTTTCATGCCTGGAGAAAATACTTAAACAGGGTAATCACATTCTTGGGCATTTGACAGATGCACACTAATAATTAAATGGTGGTATTGATTACACATTTAGATAATCACCTCCGTGCTGATGCAAGAATATCCCAATTCTATTGCCTCCAGCTTTGATTGCTGGTAGTGAAAAATATGCTTAATTTCAACCATGCAGACAACCATGTTTCACTCACTGGTCTTCACCTTGAGAATCCATGTATATTTCCCATTGGCTGGAGAGCCCAGTGTATGATCCCTCAAAGCCATGTCATCCTGCAGTCTGGGCAAAAGAGGAGGATGAGGCAGAAGGATTCATCAACGTGGTGGGTCTGAGACAGGCACACAGAGGAGCAGCATCTCCCCAGCTGGTGGAGATATCACAAAATAGATATCATAGCAAAATAGAGAAGTGGGAAGACTTGGTGAAATGGGAGGACTCTCCCCAGGGGGCAGACTTCTAGCTTTGCCAAGCATTCTGCTCTATCGTTTCCAGACTGCCACCAACAGAGAGAAGGACAGCAACTTTGCAACTAAACACAATCAGAGTTGTCAGTTTTTATCACAACACAAACCATGAGTCAATTTGCTTCAAGCAGAGGATGTTTTTTCCCCCTCCAAACCAACAATAATCCAATAAAAGAGGTCCCTAGCAGGATCCTGGGCAACACATGACACCATGTTCTCATCAGCATCCCACTGGTGTTCTGGCAAGATACCTGGTGCTTGAAGCACCTGCCAGTGTAACCACTCTCAGCCAATCTACCCGATGACATTTGAAAGGCAACTAGTGGCACAGCTCATTGCAGCCACAGGAGCCACCCTGCACTCCAATTGCCATGCAAATACCAGCAGACTTTTCAGATTATCATGATACTGGGTGTTTTGTTTATATAAAATTACATGTAGGCAAGTAAGAGAAACTGTTTACTGCTGGGTATCTGAACAACAATAATCCTGCCTGATAGAGACTTTAGAGACAATACTTCACACTGATAGAGATTAAGAAGTAATAAAAAGTACCAAATGACTTCCTAAACCAGATGAATTCCCCAAAACATGCTGGACTAGGTCACCTTTTATATAACAATTTCAGCAGTGATTAATTAATGTACAGTTTGGATTCAACCATGCAAAAAGCGCATTTCTGCCCTTGCATGCATGAACTCCTGAGTGACACAACTGCTGCTTTGCTTTGGGCTCCAGTTAGGAACAGCCAGCTTTTATTGGCAAATAAAATTTGATTTTTGGTAACAAAAATGCAGGTAAACAAGTTAGACTAGCAGGGGGAGAGAGCAAAGAGTAGGCACTCCTTTGGGGTCTTCCAGTGTCTTCCTCTCCTAGCTGTTCCACTCCAAGTTTTATTTTCACATTGGCAATGTAATCTTCCATTGGTAAAAAGGACGTTTCTTTTGAGTGATCTCTGCAGGAGATCTCCTGTTCTGTTGGGGTCTTCTCCACCAGACAGCGGTGGGTGCTGGTGGCTGCTGCCTCCCTCAAGGCAGGTCCCATTTCTCAGTGGTGGTGTTGAAACAAAGATACAGACATCCTATTAATAGCCAAACTGTAGACAACTCCAGATGTGGAATTTGGTTTCTGAAATTACAGACCCAACCAAACCAGGCCTGAACCAGTAAAATTCAGCTGTGTTTCCTCTGACTCATAACTGTTTTTTTCAGAGAGGTTTTCAGTGAAATTTCTTCAGCAATTCCTCTGTTGTTGCCTGACTCATACTGAACACCAAAATCATTATTAAAGTGAAATCGCAGCAAAGGGGTTGTGAACACTCGGTATTTTCCAGTTTAAAATGCATTATAAACCATATTTTACTGTGGTGCATACTTTGTCCAATAATTAAATGCTATATTATTTACAAAAGCAAACAAACAACCTGTGCCTTATAGGGGACCAAGGAAGTGAAACACTTAAGAAACAACAATTTTGAAATGTAAAGTGAATTTATTCTCCAATAAACCTTCATTTATCCTCCTGACACATGTAATATTTGTGTTCAGCATCCCACCCACAACCAGTCTGAAGCCCACATCCATGCCAGCAGGGAAGAGTATGTTCAGTGTGAAGGATGAGGTGCTTGGGTGTCCCAGGGATGGGCAGCAGTACAAAGTACGTGGCTGTGAGCAGTGCTTCCCGATTGTGGGAGCAGAAATGCATGCAGGGCTGGGGGCAGAGGTGCACCCACAGCCCCCCCTAAGTGCAAAGTGGTAAAAGTGAGGAGCTGGGCTGCTTAGCAGGTCACCAAAGCCCTCACCCCTGAGAAAAGACCTCAGACCTATTGCGGTTTGCTTCTGCTGCAGGGTGGTCTGCTGCAGGAGGGTCAGTGGTGTCATGAGGCACAGGAACAGCATCCCTACACCGAAAAAAAAGCTGTTCCTGAGATGCAGCCCCCATCCATGGCAAGAGCCCATCTAACCCTCCCTGCATTTTGCATTGCTGTGAAGCACAGGGGGCTGTGAAAGCAGACATCAAAGGTAGTGAGTTTGAGAGGAAAAAATGCTGCAACAATGATTTCTTTGCTTTTAAAACTAAAAACCAAACTGTTGCTGTAGAAGAAGGGACTGAAAAAATTCTCCCATGTCTGGGAGCTCTTATTTACCTTCTCACCAGCTCTGCAGATACTTAATTTGAACGTTGCTTCATCTCCTGTCTCCCTCATGTATCATTGCTAATTAAAGTACACACTCTGCACTTACCCAATGAGGATGTGGGAGGCAGAAGAGACTCAATCTCTTTTTCCACTGCTGTATTGCCTCTGCAGAGCCAGCCACAGGGAAACTGGGTCCTCCTCAAAGCCCAGTGGCTGCAGCATGGACCTTCACAATGTGGTGGAGCATTGCGTGTATGTAACCTCCCAGGGAAAGGGCTTGAGGAAAGAAGTGGCCTTCACTCCCCAGACAGACGCTAGGCAAGCCTAGTGAAGGAGGAGTGACACCCCAACGTGGGTGCTGCTTCTCACATGCCTGCACTGAAGACCTCTCTATCCCCAGCCAAGGAACACAGAGGAGCACTGTGGGCAGCAGCCTTGAGAGCCCATGTTTTGGTGTCTCCTTCAGCCTCCCCACTGTCACTCTGCTCCATTTCACTCTCAACCCAGCTCAAACGTGAGAGTGTTTTTGAAAGTGTCCAGTTCTGCATCTGTACTCGTCCCTGTGCTCATCACAGCCCCTTCGGCCCCAAAATGCTACAGGTGACATCAACCCAGAACAGGTAAAGGAAGACTTCTAAAGCCTATGAATGCCAGAGGGGGAATATTATTAGGCTAAGATATTACCCATGACTCATAGATCCATAGAGATGGTTCAGAGAAGGAAACACTGAACACTGCATGTCTGACATTTGGCCCAAGTCATTCCCTTGTCCCTATCTGAAGCGCTAGAAGCACCCAGCTCTGCATGAACCAAATGCTTCGTGTCTGTAAAAGCTAGGGAAAAGCACTGCTGAGAACTTCCACAGCTCTGAATAATTAATTCCCAGAACTATAAAAAGCTATGAGGGAATGAAATTTAGAAAAATCTAGTTTTAGGATAATTATAGTACAAATCAGGAGAGCACTTGGACCCAAGACAGATGCCTTAATAGGACAACTAAGCACAGAGGGTCAAATTCATACTTAACAGAACTGTATTGTCTTCTACAGAGCTCCTCCCAGGATGGATTCAGCCAGGGAGAGAAAGCAGACCCTGCAGTAAGACTGATGAAGTGAGCAGAAATCTAAAATAGCACCTCTTAATATTGAAAGCATCAAAAAAAGGAGTGAAGTTTTTTTCAGGTTAATATTCATAACTCAGGTGTAAACAGAGAGCAATATATTCTGAAATATTTTGCTTTAATGATAGTTTAACCTGCTCCCCCTGACCCTGCCTCCACTATCACACCTACTGTGTTACAACTGGTTCCATAAAATCCAGTTTCCTTGAAGATCTTATTACATTTGGGCTTTTTTTATTCAAAGATCCAGATGCTGGAATTCACATGCTGCTTGTGAATGCAAGCCAACTAGCTATATTTCTAGTCCGTATTTTTCATGATGAATTTGAAAACTTTATCCCCAAGTCACCAACAAGGAAAGACAGATGTTTTCTTCCAGTTTCCCAATTTTTAAGCCAGTCATTACTGTGTCCAGTTTAAGATGTTGAATCCTTGGGACTGCTCATTTCACTCGCCGCTCTCAAGCTGGGGGATGTGAGATTTTTGTAGTTCACATACTAACCCGTAGTCAGGCTGCATACTGGACACATTTTAGCTGAATAATGAAGAAACCAACATAGAGTGACTGGTTTATGGCTGGTATCTCACAGCCTCAGCATCCTCAGCATCTCAGTGGGCTCCCTGAAACTCTGCATAGGGCTCACAAGGACAGACTCTGGCCTTTACGCTTTCAGGTAAAAGAGCACACCCACAGAGAAGCAGGATTTTAATGCTCTTTTTTTAAATAACAGCAACAGATCACCTGAGAATTCAAGTTTATTGAAGCCAGAAGTGGCAGGCACTCACAGACTAACAGACAGAGATGTCATCACTGCTCTAGAAAAGCTGGCTTAAAGTCCAATGCCTTATTTCAGTGTGACTCTTGGTGGCACAGGACCAGGCATTTTCAGTCAGACCTTCTGGACAAAGACATGCGCAGAATGGCAGTGGGATCTGTCCTGTGTCAGCTCATGTTTCCACGAGCTCCCTGTTACAGTATTATTTGTTACCAGTACAAAATTGTTGGGTACAATCAGAGCATGCTATCAAACAAGTGCTCTTCTCATAGTGGGGAGCCACAATTTTCTCTAGACTTCATGTATTAAGAGCATCAGCATCCGTCAAAGCCAAGGGCTGTCCTATAAGCCCGTGCCATTCCTTGTACTTAAAATGTACATAAGAGGAGGTGTATATTATACGCAGATATCCTCTCCTTCATTTGTAGGTGAGAGAGCTGTTTGACACAACACAAAGCAACTGGAGAGAGGAAGCAAGGATTACTGTATCAGTCAAAAATGCAACCAGCTCTGCTGTGGGGTTCTTGCTGCAAGGGGAACAAAAGGCCATTTCTATGTGACTCAGCTCTGTAGAGCTCTTAAGCTCTTAAGTAGGTGGCAGGTAAAGCATCATGTATCTCCCTTCTGTCCAAAAACGTTAGGGTCAATTGAAAAGAAGAGCATGTGGTAAGGATACAGATGATGAAGAAATGGAGAGTATGCTTATTAGCTTATAAAAAAGGCAAAACAAGAGAGAGCTGTAGGCACAGAGGAGGGGAGGATGACAATTCAAACAATGCTGATAAATTGGGGAAAAGGCCTAGGAAAAAGGATGCTGCTCAGTAGAGACATGTGAGGTAGATGGGAACAGTCAGCTGCACAAACACAGACCAGGTTCAGCTGCAGCAGCTCTGCCAAAAAAAGGTCTGAGAGGGTGGTTGTGGACTGCAGAGTGAACATGAATCAACAATGTCATGTTGCTGTGGAGAAGACAGATGTTATAGTTTAGGTAAAGGAGTAGTAGAGCCCATACAACATGAAAATACCCTTCCACACCAGCCAGAGCGATGGGCTATGGCTTGAGGAGTGTCACCTGCAGAGAGCCTGATTGCAAAGCAGGGAGGTAGAAAACACCCTGAGAGCAGAGGCTGACTGAATTGGGGTTCAGTCTAAATATGTGAAGCTTGAAGGTTAACATAATTCTTCAGCTATGTAAAATGTTGTCTTAAATTGAGGGGGATATCTGTGGAGAACATGTGTGAAGAGCTTAAATTAAAGCAAGTAACAGTCGGAGCATGCATGGGGAAAAGAACCCAGCAGGTAAGGGCAGCAAACCAGTGGACCAGACTGGAAGGGATTGACATTTCCACTACAATATGAACAGGTCAGACAGGTGGTGGTTAGACATGATAAAGTGGTACAACCTGCCTTAAGGCTGAAGAAAAGATTAAATGAAACCTTATTAATCTCTCCAGCCCTTTTCTGTGATTTATCAGGAGATTCACAGCTGCTGTTTTCGTCATTGTCATGGTTTTAAAATGCAGCTCTACTGGCCAACACCACACTGGAAATGTCGGGAGAACTCTTGTCTATGTCTAGTGATACTCCACCACTTTCAGAGCAAAGCCCCCACGAAGTCACCGGTAAGCACTTCTCTGGTCTCCTCTAGAGCTGAGAAAATAACTCTCAAAGCTTTTCTCTCCATTTTCTTTTTTAACCCAAAATATCAACAAAAAAATATGGATGGGCCAAAACAAGAGCAATATTTTAGTTCAGATTCCAGCTAACCCTTTCCTCTCTTATCATCCTTCGTCCACATCTAGGGCTTTTCAAAATCAAGGTGAAAGAAGAAAACTTAAATTCCTGTCCTCAAAGTGCCAATGCCAAGCTGTTGACTTTTCTGAATTCTTTCACTTTTCTGGCAGGAATGAGTCACAATTTGAGATTAACATGGCCTTTCAGTCCCGCAGAAACTATAATAAATAGTTCTAGTTCTTTCATTTGTTATTTTTGGGGGAAGCAGCTGTGGTTCCCACTGCCTAACAGCATGATGGGTGACAGAGAAGGACAAAGCCAGACCCTTTGCAGCGGCACATCACAAGAGGATGAGGAACGGCAGTCACAGGTATGGCAAGGGAAATTGCAGTTAGAAATGAAGAAGTTTTTCATCATGGGGATGGTAAAGCACTGGAAAAAAGTTGCAGAGAAGCTGTTATTGTCTCCATCCTGAAGTTTCAGAACTCAATGAGATGAAACCTTGGACAACCTCACCTTTCAAGTTGGCCATACTGGGATCAGGGGTGGAACTAAGACCCCTAAGGATCCTTCTATGATGTCAGTGGAGGTAAACTAGAAGTTTCCTAATTGATAGCAGGATTTCCTATACAATTTCATATCTAGAACACACTTTTCCCCTGGGTTTAAGTTGGAACAATTAGTGTGTATTCACAGTCTGCCCAAGTCCTAACCAGTGCGACCAAAGCAGCTGCTCCAGGACTTGTGCCGGATCTGTTCCACACCACATCCCAACCCTCAGTTGCCCTTGGCTTGTCTCTGACTGGGCTCTGGAGGCTGGTGGATAAGGACAAGCAGTTGATTTCCCTGCTTTGTTTCATTGTAACAGAGTGCAAACAAGGTAGAGGTACTGATATGGTCTTTAAAAAAACCCAAACCCCAAAACAACAGATAAATGGAAATATTTTCTTTCATTGCTGTGGGTAAGGACAATTTATGCTGACTCCTTTCCCTTTCTATTAGTGTTTACTGTTTTTTCAGGACCTTAGTAAATCCACCAAATGCCAGCCAGAGAAGCAGCACCATAGCAGTAATGGGTGTAATCAGTACAATCTCAAAAAGCACTTTACAAAGCCTGCAAAGCATTCTCCCTATCTGGAAAAAAAAAAAAAAGAAAGAAATCCATCAAGACTAGCATGCTACCCAGATCACAGTGAGTACCTTAACACCCTGAAGGCAACTAGTTCTCCCAAAGTTCACACACGTTTTTACATCGGCTGTGCTCACAACTGCACTAAGCAATGTTTGCCTTCACTTTACCTGCTGTATGTCTAGCCACGATTACAGGCCACCAGAAAGGGCAGAATCTGCTTTAACTTGGAGAGTCAGAGTGATTTGACAGAACAAGGGTATTAGGAGATAATTATCTTGTAACCAAGCCAGTTTAGCACAGCTCTGAAAAACCCTATGCTGATGCAACCATGACATAAGGAAACGATTCTGTCTTCTTGCAACACTTTTCTGCCTATTAACTAGACAATAAATTTTTAGGAGAGTCTTGTTTCTTTGCATAGAGGTCAGATATCTGAAGCCAAGACAACATTCAAAAACAGCACTAAAATTTCTTGTTTGATACATTAAAAGCTTGAACATACCTTTGCATCCACCATTAGAGAGTGACACACAGGGCTGACAGGGCTTTCATTGCCTCCATAGTGCAGCTCTCCTGATAAGCAGGGTACTCGGTCGTAGGTGGTACTAAAAGAGACTTTCCGGGTGCTTACACAGGGAGAGGATGGACGAGACAATCGATCTGCTTGAATTTAAAAAGACAGATTTATGAAGAATAATTGCCTTTTAACTTGGCAGAGAATGTGTACTGCCTTTAAGGGATTCACAGCTGTGTCCTGTTCTCTTGGAGTTAACTGAGCTTAGAAAAAAACCATTTCATCTATTCTTCCTTCATGATTCCTGAAAATCTCTCAGGATATTTCTATTTGAATTGCAGCAGGCTTTCCATTTCAATGTGTTGGTGGTGAATATCTGTCACACTGATGGCATTTTCTACAAAGAAAGCATCACCAACACTTACAGTAGACAGCAGCATATACATCACACAAATGATGACTTTGTGTGTTGCAGGAAAAGCAAGATGAGCTACCATTTTCTCTGACTGTGCGTGCAGGTTGCCTTGAATTCTGCAGCCAGATTCCTAGATTTTGTATCATTTCTACTCTAGATTGACAGCTCTGGCATTTAGCTTCATTTAAGTTTAAGCCACAATTAAGTACAAAACAAATTGATCAAGCAGCAGAAACACTCAGTTTCGTAACAAGCTTCCAAACTTCATCCATTAGTTCCTGCAACTCTGTCCAAGGATGCCTTACTCTCACCTTTTAAAAGGATAGATTTTTTTTTTGTAAAGTTCATATTTGCACAGTACTTAAACACAGCTGGAAGCTCCCTGTATAACTTTTTTCCCTGGGGAGAGGAGGAGGCAAGATCCCCTGTGGTAGCTCCTGAAAAGTGACCACAGAATTAAATGAGTAATAGAAAAAACATCAGTGTAAAAGGAGAGCTCCAAACCAATGCTTTTTTCCCTTTTCTTTTTTCTTCTGGACACACAATGCTGCTGCAGCAGATGTATACAATGTTAATAGTATCAGCACTGAAACAAGCATTTATAGAAATATGATGCAGCCACCACCAGAACCGGTTTGCAGACCCTCTTAGACATGATCTGCTGCACTGGCTCAGACTCTGAAGCTCATAATTGAACTTCTTTTACTTATATGAACAACCTGAGTAGAGTTATAGAATGATATTTCCAAGGTAAATCATTGACAGAAAAGTCTGTCCCATGAAAACAGTGTTTCCAGGAAAGTGCATGAACCCTAAATTCTCTGTATGTTAAGCACATAATTTCTCCACTGAAAGTATGTCTCACGGATAGTCTCCTGTATGCAGAGCTTTGCAAGGCAAGGGAAAGTCTCCTGTGACACAGATAATACCTATTAAGCTCTGTTGGATGTAGAGGGATGCACACACTGCTCAAGTTCATGTTAGGACCTGAATACGCCCCAACTTATCCCTTCTGTCCACAGAAAGGAACCCCTGACCTTGGTCCCAGCTTGGGGGCAGAGGCTGCAGGGGACAGGGCCACAGATTCATGCCTCATTTTAGAATCAGTTTAAGTACAGATTAAGCAGCATTCAACATAAAATTTATGTTAATATGTTGTGAATATTAAATTGTTAAATTATATATTTCTACTAGATCCAATATTTGAGAGTTTCAAATCTTACTTTGTTCTAGAAGCAAGACTGACACATTTTTTGTGCTGATATGCTGATTAAAAAGGCCCATTTAGACCAGCTCCACCAGAAAAGCATTGCCCTGCAAGGGTACTTCTTCAATCTTGTTTCAAATATCCCCACATTTCCCTGAAAGACCATTCAAAGGTCCGTTTCACAACCTGTATATGGAATTTCTCCTGGCACTTAAAGGACATGCATATGCTAAAGGCATGCTGATGTCAAATGAGGCTTCAGGCAAAATTTCCAAATGACTAAACTCAATTATTTGCATTTACTCCAGCAAATTAATTATTATATTCCAGCAGCTCTACAACAACATCATTCAGTAGCTATGGGATTGTTCACATTTCATCTGGGTAGTCAAAATCTGAGTGTAACTGGGAGCACAGGCAAAGGTCACTTCCCTGTACTAACGTCACAACTGCACTCAGACAGCTCTGAGAGCTGGCAGCCCCTTATACTGCTGCTCAGAGAGCCTGCCAAGACTGCTGAGTGGTGTCCTGGCCACCATGCTCCAACAAGAATATGCCCCTGAACTCTGTGCAAGACCAAATGTCCTTCATGAAAGCCTCCTCAATTGAATTCAAGAGCACTAATCCTGTACTGGAAGTGTATTGCTTTTGCAGATATTACATCCAACAAATACTTTTCAGAGACTCACAGCTAATCTTCAAAACGAGCCTGCATCAGCCATTCACAACTAAAATACTGATGCTCACATCTCCCTGGCTGAATGGAAACATGAAGCACCCCACATGCACACTCAGCCTCCTGACTTCATCACTCAATTCTTCCCCAGTCTTTCACTTCTCCCAACCAAGGTATCACACTCAGCCTGTGCTCAACTCTAGGACTATCGCTTTCCTGGAATCAATGCCCCTTTGCTACCCGCTAAGTTTAATACCTGCCCGATCTGCTCATTGCATCACCACATCATCAACCCTGCTCAAATGCTGACACGCAGCTCTTTCACCACCACCCACATTGCTGCTCCTTTCTGAGATAAGCAGACCCTTAGTCTAGATGGCAAATAAGTGGTAGGGTTCAGCATACAGATATGAATAGGCTGCTTCAGGTTTGGCATGAAGACACAGAGCTCTATTTTCTGCAGCCAGTGTTAATACAAAAGATATTAAGTTAAATATCTCCTCTCTTCTGTACTTCCCTCCCCTGAAGTATCATACAGCCTGCAGTATGATGTGCTCTGCCAATCTGTCCCAGTTGTCTTGACGAAGCTTGGCAAAGCAATTCAGTTCTTGGCTGGTATTATATAAGTTATTAGAGTGTTCTGAAACACATCTACCAGCATTTTGACAGCATTATTCAAACTATATCACTAAAGACTAATCTGTTTAATGTTGCGGCCGTGTTCCTCAGAGGTGTCCTTGTCCGACAGCAGTGGCTGAAAAAGCTTTCCACTGAAATGTCTCAATGCTTTTCCACTTCCCTCTAATGCATTGTTCTTTTCTCCTTTGTGTGTACAGGGCACTTTGAGTGTCTCTATGCTCCACCCCAAGGCAGTCCTCACCCAATATGGGATGCTTTGATCAGTGAATGCCTTCAAAGTAAGCTAGTGAAGCAGAGAGCGCAAAAGCTTGCCTTCTGTGTAGGAAGATGCTCACATTCCACTTGACATTATTTCTAGTCCATTTGTTGTGGAAGATGCTAAACATCCCATTCATCCTGAGGCTGATCTTAGGAGGTCATATGTTGGTTACAGACCATCAATTTCTGTACCATCTTCTATTGCTTCATAACCCAGCTCCTTCCCATTCTTTTTACCCTGCTCCTATTCCTATCACCCAGATTACTCTGTCTATCTTTACATCTGTTCCCCATTCACTAGTCTACCTCATCTTCATTGCTTTTCACAGCTCTGCCTTATGCCCATATGCTTTAACTGCAAGTGTGGCATTTCTTCACTCTTGGCTCCAATGCCCAATTATGAAGGAAGAGCTCCAGAGACTATGCTGGGCTGGAGCCTTGGGTTTGGAGATTAAATAATCCAAGAGTTTACCCACACCATCACATATCTAAAGTTATCATGAAAGAGTGAGTTGGGTTGAGCTTTTTCTTCAGAGTTTTTTTTTTCAGCCAGATTTGGATAATAGGGATCTTCAATTTCTACTCAAAAACAAGTCACTGCAGTTTGGGTTAAGGAGCTCCAAGAATTCTGACCTAAGGAAACTCAATTGGTTCATGTGAGAGTTTTTCCAAATTTTCTGGATCACATTTCTGAAGCTTGCAAAGCCACCAAGCTCTGGGATGGGCAATACAGTATGTGATCCACCTGGATTCAATATTATTTCACAAGGTATAAGCAATTGAAAACAGGACTAGAGAATTGAAGCTTGGTAACTTTAAGTCAACACAGCTGTGCAATTTTACATTTCTTCTACTTCAAGAGTCTGAAGGCACAGAAAAAGGTAAGCTTTGATGAAATACAAGTTATCTGCATTGGTCTTCATATTAAGTAACATAAAAAATTAGAGACTAAACACGCTTTATCTCATTAAGTGCCAGAAAAATGTCAAGTTTTGTTGCCAGCAGTCATCTAGAACCCCTCCTAAATATGTTGTTCAAGCTTCCGAAAGTAAAAAACCAAAAAGATTGAGTTACAAGCTGAAGGAAGACCTTTCATGATTATGTGTTATAGTTCAGGAATCCCATGCTGAATTACCCAAAAAGCATGTCTCTATGCTACCCTGTACCATGCTGCAGAACATGGCATTTCCAAGTAATTTGGACCTGTCATGGGCTTTGGTTTACTCTTAATTAGAAAGGTGTTTTCACCTCAAAGCAAAGCTGACATTTGCTCTCATTTGCTGATGGCAATTATGTGTTTACCTAGCACTCAACACAGCAGAGCCCCAGGCTTTGCCCTTTGAGTGTTACAACAGTATGAATCAACAATATTATTTCTCTATTACCAACACAGCTTTCCCCCAGCTCTCTCCATCTCTGTGCTTCACAGAAGCAGGTGCCTCTGCTCCCACTCCAGGAACAGCAATTGCTGCAGTAACTGGCTCACATCCTGGCCTGACTCTATCGCTGCAGGCTGCTGCTCTTCTTTCACACGTGCAGACATAGATATTTGTCTCTGAACAAGAGCATGGGCTCTGTCCTTCACTTAGTGAGTATCTGCAGCTCCTTTTTGGAGGAGCCTGGGACACTAGTTTTTCTGGATTCGGGGAACTATTCTACGCAGCCATCCATGCTAGAGGAGATAAAAACAATGCCTCTAGCTTAGGGGTCTGCTAGAGGTTGTTTCAGCCCTTCATGTAAACCTTTCTCCTTGCAGATCACAAGCTGCTCGACTAACCCCAAATACATGCACCCAGGTTGGGTCTGAACCTATCTATACAACACAGCCCCCAGGCAAGGCAGCTCCATCCCACCACTCTCATCCTTAGTCACCCGTGCTTTCTCTGGTTGCTGTCACAGCCTTAGCAAAAAACCCCAGCACTGCAGAGGGCCCTTTGCCACTCCACATTTCTGACTTCATCTGCAAGATATGGTGGTACTGTCTCTGGGAACAAACCCCTGCAAATATCCACCTTCAAATAGCCAAGCAGTGTCAGCTACAGTGTGTGCCTCTTGCAGACCCTCACAGAGTTATCAAACTCACACAGCATGACTCTAATAACTATACAGCAGATTAGCCAGATCTTCTTCCTGCAGAGAGCTTTAACGTAGAGTCAAATAGCACCTTAAGTCATTTACCACAAAGAATGACACAAACTTCGAAAAGAAAACAGAGCTGTACCTCTCAATAACTCTGAAGAAGATGTGCTCTTTCAAGACTCCAGAAATATATCTTCTTCCACTATGAAAAATTAATTTCCCATCAGACTAAGCCAAAGAATTATTAGGATGAAAGGTATTCTTAAAATGATTTTATCAGCTACTACTTACAGCTTTAAAAAAGTCAATGCCATCTAATAGTGTCTATATTTTATCTGCTGAGAAATCTAATACTCTCAGAAAAGAAGCAATATCAGACTGCATGGTCGGCCTTACTTGGAAGAGAAAATACAGTTTTGAGAAATTTCATCTATGCTGTTATGTAGTATATATACATAGAAGGAGAGAAGGAACAAAACAGGGAGAACATCTTACAAATAATGCAGATGCCAGCACAAAATATTTTTTGTTTCTGGTGTTGGTAATAAAAGATAAGAAGACGGCTGCAATATTGCACCCATACTGTGAGTGCGCTGTATTTAACATATAAATTAAAATCCTGTCAATAATGCCAGGTACAAGGTGGTATGCATGTGCAGAAGGTATTAGCTTCTGAAATTCAGAAGTGCAGTGGTGAATGTCTCATCATCATACTAACATCAACATCATATTAACATCTTTTTCTCCCGTAGTTTATATAATGCACTCCCACCTGTATGCTGCTGTTGACCCTGGATACCCTGACTTGGGTTTCTGTTGTGTGAGAAGCTGTAGTTTCAGTTAATAAAGGCTGTGGCTGCTTCCACTGTACACTGACTAGTGGGTGAAGGACNTGCTGTATTTATCATATAAATTAAAATTCTGTCAATAATGCCAGGTAAAGGCGGTGTGTAGAAGGTATTAGCTTCTGAAATTCAGAAGTGCAATGGTGAATGTCTCATCATCATACTAACATCAACATCATATTAACATCTTTTTCTCCCGTAGTTTATATAATGCACTCCCACCTGTATGCTGCTGTTGACCCTGGATACCCTGACTTGGGTTTCTGTTGTGTGAGAAGCTGTAGTTTCAGTTAATAAAGGCTGTGGCTGCTTCCACTGTACACTGACTAGTGGGTGAAGGACAGGGAAAGGCAAGCAGTGCCTAGGCAGTAAGCAAATCCTGAAAAAGGAGCACGTCTTCTCTTCATTTAAACGTAACTAAATGTCTGGCAGAAGTAAGCTTGACTAGATTAATCTAGTGGCAGTGAGAATCTCTCTCCAAGGGATAATCTTACTTCCCATTGTACTGTGTCTAAGCTTGCTTACTCCCCCACCCAGTCCAAGGCGAGCCCATGCATACTTGCATCAAAAGTATCAAATTGCATTAAAAGGCAGAATTAAAGAGTCCTTACTACCTCTTTTCAATATGAATGCAACTGTACCACATCAGCGTCTCACATGTGGAAAGATGAAGCGCATTTTTGCACTAAGACAGGTAAGCTCAGTGCTGGACAGCAAGTTGCACTAGTTATTGGCTCTCAGCTGCTATTGCAGATTTTCTTGGACAGGGATATCTTATGTTTTTATCCATAATTTCAAAGCACTTCCCCTTGTCAACACGCTGGGGCAAAGCACATTGACTCTGGCCAACGCTGCCTCTGTGTTAATAATCATCCACTCCCCACCATTGGCTGCCCAGGGCTGGGAGAGTTGCCACATGGGGAGGTGTTTCTAGCAGTCCTCCTACATCACCTAGCAGCAAGGATCCCATCCCTTGCCCATGTGCATTGACACACTTCAGTGCATCTGAAATCATCCCATTCCAGTTCCCAGAGATGGTATATCCCAAGGGAAGGGCATGGTGCTTTCTGAACTGCTTCAAGCCACCCAGGCAGGCAGCACCTGGGAGGAGTCCGATCTGCTCCTCTAGTTTTACTCCATGCCAATACTCGCTCCTGCTCTACATGAAGAGATTTACTTTTTTTTCTTTTTCTCCTTCTTATTTCATATTTTAAAGAATCAGCTTTGTTAAGTGTTCTGGCTGCCTGAGCTCTACCAGCAGTGCTGCGCTAGCTCAGAAACCAATGCTACCAACATAAGCCTTATTTTGAAGCTGATAACCCCATCACAAATACTTTTCTTGAACAATTTTAATACACAACATTTGAGCATGTAACATCTTCCCCTTTTAGTACAGTTCTATTCATATTTTCTTTGCTAAAAGGGATTCTTTTTGCTTTTGCTTTTTTGTTCTGCTTTTAAAGACTAGCTCCTTCTCTTTGATCTGGTCCAGCCACAAGAGTACCACAGTTAAAAGAAATCTGCCCGATGGTACTAGATCACTGATTTGGAGAGAGAACACTTAATCTCAAACTCTGCCTCAAATCAGCAATTGAGATAGTATCTCTCTAATCAGGTGGTCTGTTATAATTTGCTTAAAAAAATGACATGTGATAAAAGCAAATCACCCGATTCCCTGAAACTTTTGAATGTCATTATTTATATATGCATCTTATGATCAAATCTAACACGTCTTATTCAAATGCTCACCGTAGTGCTCTATTATCCCAACATAAATCTAGTTTGAGTGTTGTTCACAACTGTTATATTAATGGAAGCCCACTACTGAATTACCCTTGCGAGCAGCATTCATGTTCAGTGCGTGAATTTTATGGTCTTGCAGAATTAGGACTTACATTATCGCAATTATCGGTTGAAATTACATGACCTTGTTTTGTATTTCCCTGACATAAAAATGTGCATTTTGTATTAGTTCCTGATTTTTTGTCTGATAGCACAATGATAATTCCTTCCCGAACACCAAGTATAATGTACTCTGCAATTACAGCCTCAGAAAAGAAGCAATTATTTTGCTTACAATGCTTTATGAATTAAGATCACAAAGGTCTAGACAGATGTGTCAGCTATTCTTTATACAATCTGATATTTGCATGTTAATTGAATCCTGCCCTGAGAAGGCCACCCCTATTTAGCTCATCAGAGAAGATGCAAGAAAGTTAATTCATAACTCAGAGGAGGTAGAAGAAAAAGGGAGGCCATTATCAACACGAACAATTACCACCTTTCTTTTATATCAGAGGTAAACACACATATGTGCACAAACAAGGCTCAGTCCACTGTTGCTGTTAACTGGCCTTCTTTGCAGTGGATGAAGCTGTGTGGATTTGCACTGGCTGAAACACGGACTGGTGCTGAAAGAGACTGGGAGGAGCCTGCTGAAATTAGGGAAATTCTAAGTAGAAGAAGCTGTGGCATTTGATAGACCTTCATACATCCTTACCAAGTCCCTGAAAATAAAAACTCAAACAAGCTCAGGGCACTAGACAGAATCACAGAATCATCAGGTTGGAAAAGACTTCCAGGATCACTGAGTCCAACCATTCCCATCAAACACTAAACCACGTCCCTCAGCACCTTGTCCACCCGCCCCTTGAACACTTCCAGGGATGGTAACTCAGCCACCTCCCTGGGCAGCCTGTTCCAGTGCCCAGTGACCCTTTCTGTGAATTTTTTCTGATGTCCAGCTTGAACCACCCTTGGCGGAGCTTGAGGCCATTCCCTCTTGTCCTGTCCCCTGTCACTTGGGAGAAGAGGCCAGCTCCCTGCTCTCCACAACCTCCCTTCAGGTAGTTGTAGAGAGCAATGAGGTCTCCTCTCAGCCTCCTCTTCTCCAAGCTAAACCACCCCAGCTCTCTCAGCTGTTCCTTGTAAAGCCTGTTCTCCAGCCCCTTCACCAGCTTCATTGCTCTTCTCTGGACTAGCTCCAGAGCCTCAACATCCTTCTTGTAGAGAGACGCATTGTCCAAAAAGAAATCCCCAGTTCTTTCCCAGTCAGGAAACCTCTATTACCAATGCTTATATTTACCTGGAACAACTGCTAAATTGCATTAAGACTTTAGTGAGAATCTATTACTCGTCACCCAACCATTCCCCTTGTTTTGCTCCTATTGCCACAGGCTGATATCGCACATGATTCTCTAACAACTGTGATATCTGACTTACAGGCTTGGAAGTAAGACTATGAGTTTATTTTGATCTCATCATGCAGGAAGTATTGCACTGAGCTGCTGGCTGACTGGAGGATGCAGAAGTACACACACGGCAACAGTTCTCTCCTAAAGACCTGATTCTGACCACTTGCAATTTTCATCAGTTTCAACAAGTTCTGCCAACTGCAGATAGAAGAGAATTGATTTCAATCGTACTTTGCATATTTTACTTGAAGTGAAAAAAATTCATTCTGAATCTCTGGCATTCACTAGGATACAACATTTTACAATTTAATAAAAGTTGGAGGTACACATGGTACATTGAGGATGGGGAGTATACCATGTTTGTGTAGCCAGATTGCCAATTTTTATTGTAGCTCATCATTTCCTATTTTAAAATGTAAGTTAAAGATTTGTTATTTACTTGTGAATTTCTCTTAGGTAATTTGTCAAGCTGCACCTGGCTAAAAATGCATATTCAATTAACAAAAGCAACTTTTTTTGTTTGGTTGGTTGGGTTTTTTTAAAGTAGATGGAATCATAGACCCATAAAATAGTTCAAGTTGGAAGGGAATTTGAAGATCATCTAGTTCCAACCCCACTGTGATGGGCAGGGACACATCCTGCTAGATCAGGCTGCCCAGTTATTTTGGTTGTACACTCTTTAAATGCTTAATGAAGTGTGGTTTCTTTTGGAAAGGTTTCTCATTTATTAACATAAACGTTTCCTATGGAAAGTGAATTGATCTGGCCATTACTAACCAAAAGGTCCCTTAAGACCTTAAAATCAGGTCTCCTCAGATCCCACTTTTTCTTCTGTGTTTGTGTAGAAAAATCACACTTGGTTCTTCCTATTTTGAAACAGTTTCTCGGCTTTCAATTAACTTATCTTTGAGCTGAACTAGATGAACATGCTGAAACAAAAACCCCACTGAATTCCTGCTGAGGTAAAACAGCTGTAAAGCTGTCTTATTATTTTGACAAAAAAACTTTGTTTAGATGTTTCTCTGGTGACTCTTATAGGCTTAATGCTCTTTCTTTCCCAAAATTTGGAAATAAGCAACACCATTCTTAAGTAATATATTTAATTTACATCAATTTAAATTCTGAGATATTATAGCAAGTTCTGGCCTTGATACATTTGTCATAACTGCATACTTTAAAACAGCTCATCTGTTTCATTATTGTAGTTTAATTTTAACTTTTCTTCTTACCAAATTCAGTTTTAAATATCTTCTCTTTTCTAAAGCAACAGAATTTTCTACAATGGCAAATTAAATTCACTGTGAATCAATAAAAATGTGAAGAAAAGTTCTTGCATTACTTCCATGATAGTGGTTTCTGAAAGAGCCCTTACCACTCAGGAAGAAGATCCTGAAGTTACAATAGATGTAATGAGCTGTAAAGAGCTTGAATAATGACAAGAAAATGGTTGCTGATGGCACAGACAGTAGCAGAACAAAAGTCTGAAGATGGCAAAGGAATTTCAGAAGGACCTCACTGGGCCACAATTGCGCAGCAAGCAGGTAGGTAATTTATAGATAAATACATATGACACACATGGAAGAAATTCTAATCCTGCACAACGTTGAATTTTAAGTTACCTTTTTCCATATGGTTGGAAAATTCAACACAGTAGCTGTTAAAAGGTCAACACAGTAGCTGTTAAAAGAAGGTAGTGTAAAAAGAAGGAGAGAAGCAAAGAACAGGAAAGGAGATGACCTAGTGGGTCTGGGACATTGAGCACAGCTGCGTGGGTTGGCTGCTCTCCACCTCCAGCAGCATTGACTATGGCTGGGAGGGACACAGGGAAGGGCAACAAAGGCTCGATACACTGGTCATATTCAGGCCTGCAGAGGCAATGGATTGGAGACACCATAGAGAGCCACAAAGTCCATGTGGGAAAGGGAAGGCAAGCAAGATGATTATTTTGAAACTGGCATTTAGTGTTATGCTCTCCAATTGGACAAAAGTGTAATGTGTAGAAAACATCTGAATATGAAACATCTCTAGAGTTCCATAGTGCAGGTTACAAAAGCTTGTGGGTTCAAAAAATGTTCCGAATCTGAAGGAGGATGGAAGCCCAGTGAAGTGTATAAACCTGGAGTAAGAGCACCTGTGGCTCTGATCAGGTGGAAGATAGAGATGAAAAGAAAATGTGAACATGTTGTCACATACTCTCTCTGTATCATCACTCTCCTATAACTCTGAAAATCACCATGTTCCCAGGAAGGGCTGGATCATCTTCTGGGCATCATCATACACTTGAGCACTTCCTTGTGCCTAAAAAAGTAACCCATAATGTGCTAATAGCTATTATGTTTTACCATGTAAAACCATTCCCTAAGCACAGCACTAGAATCATGGAGATACTGGTAACATCTCAGAAATTAAATAGGTAATACTTTTCATGGAGAAACAAGCAAGGCTTACTTTCATTTCTATTTAATACGTTCAATCCTGGTGTTGCAGATATCAAAACCTATGAAAATGTTTAAGCATTTGGAATTGCTAAATGATATCAGAAACCAATCAGAAGACCCAGTCTATTAGGCTGATTGCTACGATAGCAATGAAAAATGCATTTATCAAATAAGTAATAAAAGAATCAAGTACCTCTGGCCACTGCCTAACTCCATCTCACAAAACACATTTCAGCATTGGAAAGGAATCGGAATATAACTCTGACACTCAGCATCCACATGGGACCTCTGCAGTTTGACTGGAGCTCTACTCACATGAGTTATTTAAATTTGAAATTTGACAGCAACTTAGATGGAACATAAAACAACTAAATCTCAATGCTGCCTTCCACCCACCTGTCCACTCATAGTAAGTGAATGGGCAACAGTGCATAAGAAGATAATTCAGCCATAGGATTATAACCCAGCAAGGTTATCACTCCTTTGCATCTTTAAATAATTGAGCTACTTCTACACCTTGCCACAGCAAGTGCTGGGATGCTTCACTGCATAGGGCTTCGTAGGGAAGCAGGTGCAGCTGGAGGTGTGACAAGAACTTTATAAACAATGGGTCCTGGATTTTTCATTGAATATTATCATCTAGTCCTGGATTGAGGGAAATGTCTCCATCCACCATCTTGGGATAGTGTGGCCATCAGAAGAGCTTGCGATGGCTGGATTGTAGAGAAGACAGACTGTGGCTGGTTGCTGAATGCAAGAAGAGAGCACGGTGAGCAGAGGCAAGCTAAAGATGGCAAGTAGAGAGGGTGAGGGACAAAAAAGAATGACTTGGTCTTTCCAATTTTTCTTGCTTATAACGTATCTCCTTCAGAACATTAATAACAATGCTTTGAATGTAGCCCTTCGTTTCACCAGTTCCCACTTTGTAAAGAGAGGCAGAGTCATCTCTCCTCCAGCCTGTTTTGTGCCAGGGCATTACCCTACAGCCAACTTTACATCTTTCTTCCTTTAAGAGTTGTGCTAAGACTATCTGCCAGGGGTGAACCTAGTGTTTATCCACCAGGTTTCAAGAGCCAAAAGGTTCCTGATTTAAGTCTCCCTAAGTGTCCCCACAAAATTAATGTTTTGCTGTCATGGAGACAGACAACTGAGGACTGATCTCAACATCTGAGCACTGATCTCTGTACCTTGGTTTGAAAAATAGGAAGAACATACCTGGAAACAAATTGAATGAACTATACCGTCTACCATTGGAAGCTGTTAATAACTGGTGGTTGACAGAAGGGAGACATAAGAAAAGAAAACATTTCCTCCCTTTGCTTTGCCACGACCTTTCTTTCCTGGCAGTTTGAGAGCTTCTTGATAAGGTAAAACCTGAATCTTTCTTCCTGTAAATACAAGCTTCTCAATTTTTATCCTATCCACCACAGGCACAAAGAACTTATTCATCCTTTCTTCTCTGCCTCTCCTCAAAGCCCCATGCCAAGGTCACAGCAAAGCCTGCCCAGCTCTGTCAGCACTCCCGCAGAGGTGGGCAACCACCCACCCTCATGTTCTCTATCTTCCTCCACATATGTCAGCACCTCACATTTGCTGTCATTGACTCACCACCTACGGTTTTAGTCCATGTTTGTTAAGGTTATTTTGAATTCTCATCCTGCCCACTGATGCACTTCCAGATACTCCTGATTGCATGTTGTCTGCAGATGAAAAAGCTCAGATCATCTTGGACCATTATTCCTGTAATCATTGAAGAATACACAGAAAAACCACTTGCAAGATGGATGCAGTGTCCAAAGGCAACTAATTTCGTTTTGAAGTGTTCCATGGCCACTCTTCATATGCTGTTATCAAATAACCTCACACGTAATGTCATCGTAGGTTCAGTCAGACCCTACTTCCCTTCCTGGTCAGACAGAGCATTCACATGTAACGTCCAAAGCCTGAGGACAGTATTTCTGATACTGTTTGTCCCTTGAGTACATCAGATTTTATCTAAATATAATGAGAAAATACCTAGGAATTTTAAAGACCATGTTGTATTTGCTGTTACCTGTCTTACCTGATCCTTCCAGGTGCTTTCCAACAGTCTGTTGTTCCATGTGCCTTCTGGGGTGAGGGTGGTACCTTCAGCTGACTCGTTTGTGAGTCTTTTCTTCCACTTTCTCTTCAGTACATCTGTGTGCTCCTGAACTTCCAAATGCTTCATCTGTCCTTCATGATCCTCACATTTCTTTATCTTAGAATGGACACTTAATTTCAGGACATACCCTCTAGCCTCTTTTTTCCTGTTCTGGGTTGAAATCTTCAGTTGTTGGTAGGAATTGTATTTTGCCATAAAGTACAAGCAGAAAGGCAGGGAACCCTGGGACTGCAGGGAGGTGGGATTCAGTTGGAACCTGTGGCTTCCACGGAGGACAGGGGAGGGATACACATGACACGCTTGGTCCCAGAGCAGAAGCCAAGCAGCTGAAGGACATCTCTGAAAACTGCAGATCATCCAAACTGAGGAGGAATCTCCCAGGCGGCAAAGGTTGTTGTGGTTCAGAGCAGCCTTTGCACAAAAGAGCAGAACTGAAACAACTAGAGAAGCTTTGACCAGACGTCCTCAGAGGGTCTCTGACTGTGTGACCATGCCCAGAAAGTCGACCCAAACAAGTAGACAGGTAACCCCAGCTTTGGAAAACTGCTCCCTGGCTCCAAATTAAGCCAACACCTCCATATGATTCCTTAGCTAAGTGAAAACTAAGTTGAATAGAAGAAGCTATCAAACCAGATCCTTAGCAGAAGAGGGTTACTTGTCTCCTGAGAATGCTGTGCACATACCTTTAGTGAAAACAGATGCTGTTTACATCATTATTAAAAACTGCCAACAAGCCTGAAGAGTGGGAAAAAAAAACAAGTAACAAAAATGTTATGGGTAGATGCAACACTCTTCTGAGAATCCTTTTGATGATAATGCTGATTCCGTTGTAACAAGGTTCTTGTCCAGGAGCCTTCAGTATCACTCCTGTTGCCAATGAAACATTTCCGTCTCTGAGACTATTTCAGGTAGACACAATGAACCGTGCCAGCAGCAGTGGCTGAGAATGGATGTTCAGTAACACATCTTCAAGTCTGGCTGAAAACCAGCGTGGGGTGTGGTGGGACCAGTGGGTTTGACTGTTCTTCCTATTGCAGAATCAGACTCCCACTGGCAGTGTGTTTGATAGATTGCCAACAGAAGTGGAGTCAGCCCAGTGAATGATGCTCTCTGCATCTCATTTGAATTCCAAAAGACCTGCTTGCTCCCAGTAATAACAGTCAGCATAGTAGTGTAGTTCTGAAGTGTTGAATGATTACAAAAAAACATTCACAATTACCTTTCATTCAAAAGGACCATTATAAATAAGATTATCAGGAAGTTACAGTCTAGCCTATAGCACCATAGCTTTACTCTACACTTTTAAGTCCAAATGAAAAGGTATAAACAGCAATTCTCAACTCTCATTTACTACTTCTGTGCCAAAATTTCACTAGCAATTAATAGTATTATATAAATTATTTCACATGCACATAGTTAGGTCTTTGGGAAACAGACTTATCAGTTTTAGCAAATAAGAGACAAAGGATCCACATCTCATAAATAGAGAAGGTCTAGATCCAAGTGCTTATATCACAGTGAAGTTAGCTAGGAATAAATAACTTTCCAAGTGGAGTCAGACTCCAAAAATTATCTTTATTGATATGGACCTATCTGACTTAGAAAAAAATAAATCTATGGCAAAGGTGATGCCACTGGTTTAAGTCCAAAGTCTTAAGGAGATGGTAGCACAAGCCCACAGTATAAGAGGTACTTGATGCTTATTTGGTCAGAAGAATTCATCCTTTCCTCCCCGGGGTACAAGTTCCAGCATTAGTTCCTGATGATCACATCTGCTGCTACAGCAGCCAAACCCAGGGGCTTTAACAATGGCATGGAAGCAGGAGGGTCATCCAGGAGCCAGCTCAAGTGGACTGACCACTAAAAAGGCAGCACTTGGGATCAAACCAACACAGTCTGGCTATCTAGATAACACAAAGAGATGTTGCTTATTTGGAAAATAAAGATATGGAAAAATTTTGACTTGCTTCCACTGAGATTATTCCTTCATCCCCAACCCAAGCTGAAGAGAAGCCGTACCACCTTGCAAGGATGGAGAATAGGTGGCAACACAGAATAGGGAAAGAGTGTAAGCATGGACAAGTTGGAGAAGGAAGTAGAGTCACCTCCAAGGAGGCACAGGGATGGGAGATTTGAGAAGGTCATTGAGAGTTTTACTGGGGAGCATCACAGGACCAACACTGAAGGACTTCTGCAGGACATGGGAAGAGCCAATGAAGCTACTGCTGCGACTATCAGTGCTTTAGAGGGAATACTGCACATACAAATAGCACTGTATATACGAATACATGTGCCCAGCATTTAATTGTATTGGGAAGAACTGAGGTAGAATCTGGGTAATTGTCATTAATTTAAGGAACTTCTATCTTTCATTACACAAATGTACATGGTATTAAGCCATTCATTGTGAATAAAACTGTTTCATCCAAATTAAAAAAAAAATTAATACCATGAAAATTTTCCATAGATTGCTACGTGGGAGCTCATCTACTTTATGATCCAGGCTTTATTTTGGCAAGTACTGAATTCAACAGCTACGCTGACATAGAAACCATAACCAGCTTAATCTCCCTGTCAGTCTGGGGGTCTTTGATACAGCATGTCTACATTAAAAAGGCTGTTATTATATTTTGCCTCTCGACTTAATTAAAGTCTCTTTTATGAGATGCTGTATTTGTAACTACTTTCCCCTTCCTGAAATGAGCCATCTTGTCTGATACAGTAATTATAACAACATCATTAAATCTGTATTCACAGCGTGTTTTTAAAGCAGTTCCCATTTTTTTGGTAAGACTAAAGATGTTTGTGGGCAGGAACATTAATAAGATGGATATCTCTCTGGCTACATTCAGACAGGAACACATGGATTGCACAGCAGACCTCTTAACAGGAAACAATTTTAAGCCACCAAACAATGTAATCCCCAAACTTTGCATTAGAGAGACATAGTCTCCAGGCCTGCTAAGCTGTTCCCATCCCAAGAAGCATAACAGGATACAACCAAACACTTTTTTTCCACCTGGAAGTTATAGTTAAAATCAGTCAATTCAAGCTAGGAACAGGACTGAGCTGCCTTTGTGGAACCCTCCAGAGCTGAGTGCTGATCCCAGCTCTGCAGCTGACTGATACCACAACCACAAGTGACTCATTTCATCTCCTTGTGCAAGAGTTTCCTCTCCAATATTTGCCTCACATTTCATTACATGAGGAAACTAAAGCCAGCAGATCATCTTTTAAGTAGTGACTACAAAGTGCTTAGCACAAGTTATAGCTGAACTCCATCAGCTTTTTTTTGTTTGCTTTTTTTTCCTAGGTAATACCAGATGAAAACACCCTAAAATGGCAACAACTACTATACCCAGACTAGCTGTCCTCACTTTGACACCATGGCCAACAATTTGCAGGTCCTGTGTCTTCATGGGATCTCTGTGTTCACTCTGCTCTTTAGTAGCTGTCATTACTGAAGCCAAGAGCTAGAAGACAAGGACACAACTCCCTAGGTTTTGTAGCTCACTAGCAGGACACATGGTAGAAAGGATCATTTGGCTTATCAGCTTCAGCTCTGGCACCCAGACACCTGTGCCATGTTTTTAATGCTTAGCCTTGACCTGTCAGTGAGACTTGTATTCCCTCTTACCCCACCACTCTCCACCAGCTACTCACACCACAGGCTGAGAGAGCTTAAAAAAGAGAACTTCAGATGCAAAAGATGAAAAGTCATACAAAATGCAGTAAAAACAAGGAAGAAAAAAGAAGGCAAGTTTTGTGACTGCCTGACATCCTGGCGTAACAACACATTCATTAGGAAAAAGCACAGAGCGGGCAGATGATTTTTTCATAGCAGCTTTCTTGTCTTTAACAACTGGAAATCCTTGTTAATCCTTGAAATCTGAATTCTGCTCTCTAGAGCTCACATATTTCTGTCTGCTCTCCTCTCTTGTATCCAACTTAATGTCACTGATGGATGATAATTACCATCATGTCAAAGTCTACTCTGGGCCTTTTCTGTTCTTGAAGGCAAAGCACTTACTTGGTAAGTAACAGTGTATCTGTATATACATATATATATGTGTATATGTGTATATATATATACACACCACTTTAATTTGCTCCTCAGATTCTTGTTACCAGTGCCCCCAGCATCTTCTCTTCTGTTGGCTACTTTAATAGCCAAAGATTTGTTTCAGGTGAGAAACAGAAAACAGATGAAGATACAATGACACCACTGTACTCACAAGATATTAATTATCTGAGATTCAGATATCTGTTCCTAACAGATGACTCATGCTAAGAGCTCCAGAGAAAGGATGGAAAAGCTCAAGTCCTTGGTGATCTGAGATGCTGGGAGATTTATTGCTTAGAAAATGCTTGGTGATAAATTTTTACCATGCATATATGAAATGAAATTTGTAACACAGTAATCTCCCACCCTACCGACAGACCTAATACACCATATGCCATTTCAGCAGAAAGTAGATTCAATCTTTACCCCTCATTTTCCCCCCATCTTTGCATCCCACTTATTTGCAAACTGTAAAAATTTTAAGTTTTGTCAAGTCTCTTTTAATCCAAGTTACTGACAGAAGAAAAACAGACACCCAAAGTAAAAAGTCCTGTGGGACTTTGCCTGAAGGAAAACAAGAAAACTGCTGGGTTTGTTTTTTTCTTTTTTTATTTGACATGGCTGCGTTACTACCATGTCTCCTTGCTCTCAGTAACCCCAGTCAGTTGCTATCAGTGCTTTATTAATCACTCTGCAGTAACCAGCTACTGGAGGAGCTGAGAGTTTCCGCCTGTGCTGGGAGCTGCTGCTATCACATCCTTCATGCTGTGCATCGCGTCTGACTCTCTTCATCACTGACATATTTTGGGAGTAATTTCCATTAAAAACAAAACAAACAGAAAAAAACTTAACAGAAACCCTTGACTTGTAATAGAGATGAACTAAAATTAGAACTTTGAAAGTCAGGCTTTTTTAGCTCTTCTTAGTAAGGAGGCCACCAGATTAAATTCCTGAAATATATAGGAAAAGATGGGGCTGTTTTCTGGCACCATTTGAAGTACCAGCAGTGCAAGAGCTACTGTTTGGGCAGGTTTTCTGCATTGTCATAAACTCAGCCTCACCCCCAAATATCTCCGTTGTTACAGAGAGTCTGTAACAGTAGAACTTGAATTCCTGCCAGACATTCTGGGGACATTTTATGGATTGGAAATTGAGGGACAGAAACCAATTAATTTGCCCAAGCTTAAAAGAAGCCTCTGACATAGCCAAGAACTGATTTGAGATTGGAGTCTCAACATGCTGCCTAATTGCAGGCCTATCTTCCTCCCTCAGGCCCCAGGTTTCTCTAGTTTTCTGCTCTTTCCTCACTAACCAACCTCTAAGATGCTTTTCTTCCCTCATTCCTGTCAGATAATTTATGATGCTTTCAAACTTTTACTGCTAGAAGTCAGGGAACGCTGTCCCTGGACCTCACAAATTTAATGCCCGAATTTGTTTCAGGAATAATAACACCACAGTGTTGTATGCATTTGCAGAACTGAAGTATTTCTGCCATCTATTTCTTTGAAGCTTTTATTGCCCTTTCCCTCAGAGTTTATTCACTGTGGCAGCAATGGAAGAAAATGCTTTCCTTCTTATTCCACTTCATCTAAGAAAGTGGGAAGCCAAACAACTACAGTGAGGTAAGTAGACCCTGAGACAAAGTGGTCAGGTAGCTACAATCTAACAAATGCAGGGACTAATTAAATCAACCTTAGTTTTAAAAGCCTATTCTGTGCCCCTAGAAATGCTTCATTTGCTATGGAGGAAAAAAGCAAAATGGAAATGGAAAAGAACAAGGAAACTCACACCTATAGCAAGCTAAAATTTCTTCTAACAAAAAAAATACTTAAGGCTTTTACATCCTAGTATTGTCTCCACAGAAGCAAACTCTTGGGGTTAAGAGAGTTTAAATCTTCTGCAATGGTACCTTGAATTTTTCAAGCAGTTAAAATTTTAGAGAATGGTGAATTTCCTTTAAAACTGAAGTGGTAGTTTATGAAGAGTAAAGATTTATACCTCACAAGGTTTTTGAGAATGCAGAAGTATTCAAATCTTTTTTCCAATGCCCTTGTTTTTAAAAATCAATATTTTAAATATTTGATTTTTCTATAGAATTTGTTTTAGCAGCATTTTCAGGTTTCCAGTCCTGTTTTCTTATAGCACAAAATTCCACTTGCTGGCCTTTGGCTTAGTTGCCCAAAGGGCATAGTGTGGAAGCCCTGTCATTTTGCTAAAGGGTTCACATTGTGGAGCAGAGAACATTTTGCTCCTTTCATGTTTTAGCATGGATTATCAGCATAACATAGCCTTTGTAAGTGAAGGACTAGTTGCTCATCCAGGTTTGCACTATATTAAATTATTGTTCAGAGGTAATTCCAATGGGCACATGTAAATGAAGTGCAAGGAGGTTTTACACAGTCCAAGTCCTTAATTTCCTGCTATTAAATGTTATTAAATAGTGTAGAAGTCCAAAACAGAGGAGGATTCTGTGAAGGGATTTGGTATTAAAACCACAGCTGTGATGATATAGTTAGGGGAAGCCTGAGGCCCAAACTCTCCACGATGTAAAATTCATCCCCTAAGAGAAATGCAGACCAACAGCCAGAGCTCATGGGTTTCCGCATCAAAGGTGAGCTCATGCCTGGTTTTACCTTCAAGTCCTTCCCCTTCAAGTCCTTCCCCTTCAGCAGTTGCCTTGGGATCTGCTTCTAGGCTGTGGCAGCAACATAGAGTATTGTTTGGGAAAGGTCTTACATTAGCCTACATTATCATGGAAGGTGCAACTGCCTAATTCAACAAACTGAATATTAAAAAATGTTTTCTAGTGGAAGACAGTTAGGTAATTTCCCTGAAACTGTGAGCTACACCTTCAAACAACTGTTGATGTTAAAAACAAGAAAAAAGAATCGTGGATATAAAACACCATTCTGAAACTCTGATGACTTCAATTCTGATGCTTTAGAGGCTGCAACAAAGGGGATATGCTTTAAAGAAAGCAGCAGCACATTTTAGGCCAAAACTTTGACCCAGTTCTTCTCTGAACATATTTAAATTGGTTGTCTTCATCAGTTCCTCAAGTTTAGGCTTGTTACAAAAGCCCTCAGGACTTCAAAGAGACCAACAGAAAATAGGTTACAAGATTTTCAAGGTAAAGAAAAAGAGCTAACTTTACCCAAATAAATATACAGTTACAAGATTCAAGTGACATGGAATGAAAAAAAAAATCCATGTTTTTAAATGTTGCTTTAGAAATTAAAAACACTGTCCAACAACTCCAGATAGTTTAAGAAGAAAATGTATTAATTTTCTGCAAAAACTGTTTTCAGATGCAGTTGCTGAATCAGAACCTTAATATCCTGCATTATCTTTAACTGGCTCAGCATTATCAAGTCTTTACAGGAGGCTAACTCCTAGTCCCACATACATATACAGAAGACTTTTTCACCTTCTTTGATGCAGCATTGCAGCTAAGAAGGGTGGGCATGGCTGGCATTTCAACCCTACCAGCATGGATCATCACTAGGCTGCAACATCATCCTGCTGGATGATGAACATTTCTAACAGAATCATGCTGTCAAAATTAGAACTGGAGGTACCTCAAGCCATGAACTGGGTTGGTTTGATTTCCCATTATAATTTTAATTAGTTTTTTACATCCCTTTTCCTTATTTCCAAGGCTTAAGTTGGTCTGTTCTTTAAGAACAATGATTGATCTCAAAAGGGGCCCAGATGACTATTGCAAGCACTCATATACAGGAACGTCAGCTTAGATTTGTATCGGAATGCCAGCTTACATTAGGTGCAGTCCATTTAAGAGTTGAAACCCTGCTGAAGATGTCAAAAAGAGAAGCTTTACTGAGCAGAACGTGATCCCAGAGGGTTTAGTAACTACTTGGAAAGAGATACTCAGCAAAAGTAAAGGAATAAGCCCAAAATATGGTGTTCCTTGCAGGGATTTTTTTCTGGGTCTAGTTTCCCTTTCCTTACCACCTCATTATTAATTGGCCTAGGCAAGACCCTGCACAGGCTTTTGCAAAGTACCTTTCATGAATATCCAGTAGGGACTTGTAAACTGAACTGATAAGCTGCATCTTGCAACAGCTCATTATCATATTGTCCCTCTGCTCGGTGATCCAGGACATGCAGCAGTTCAAAGGACACCCTGTTGTGATGAATAAGTTGAGATGTTTTAGGACATACTGTGGTTGGCATGAAGAAAGAATGTGGGAGGATCTCAGGTGCAAAAGTTGCTCTGTAATGCTGCAGCATACTCTGTGGTACAACGGGATGACTTGGATTTTGGAATATTATGTTCTATAAAAATGCACTGAAGAAATATGCAAATTCAGCCCAAATTTACAGAAACCCTGTTCATTCTCTAGGAACTGTGAGAAAAGTCTCCAAATTTGCAGTGGCAGGACATAAGGACCACAGGACGCTCATGCAGAATGTGAATACTAGGAATACTAGCCCTTGTCGCTGAGGCATAGTGAAATTCCTTCCCTTAGCTCAAAGCAGCTTTCTGTGCTACAGCAAAGCTCCACACTGGAGTGAAACCCAACAGTGCCAAATCACTGCATGTATTACATCAGGTTCACCACAAACTAGTGCAAAGTCAGATGCGTATCTAAAAAGAATGCTCAAAAATACCAAGTAAGTGTAACTCTAAGGCTATGCTCAAGATGAGAGGGAATGGCCTCAAACTCCACCAGGGGAGGTTTAAGATGAACATTAGGAAAAAAAATTTCACAGAAAGGTTCATTGGGCATTGGAACAGACTGCCCAGGAAGGTGGGAGAGTCACCTTCTCTGGAGACGTTTAAGACACAGGTGGACAAGGTGCTGAGGGACATGGTTTAGTGTTTGATAGGAAGATGAACATTAGGAAAAAAAATTTCACAGAAAGGTTCATTGGGCATTGGAACAGGCTGCCCAGGGAGGTGGGAGAGTCACCTTCTCTGGAGACGTTTAAGACACAGGTGGACAAGTGCTGAGGGACATGGTTTAGTGTTTGATAGGAATGGTTGGACTCTATGATCCGGTGGGTCTCTTCCAACCTAGTGATTCTATGATTCTATGAAAATAAGCTTTTTATATAAAGAAACTTATGTAAACAGGTCTCTTCCTTGTCATCCATGGCCTTGCAGGGCAGATCCCAGCTTCTGGGCTAACTACCCCTCAGCTCAATGAGGGATTTTTTGCAGCAAGCCCTGTTTGGTTCCCCTGAGCCTCAAGGGAAAGTCTGTCTTTTCATCTTCTCTAAACCTAGTTGAGAATATACTTGTTCCAGCAGTTTCCCAGTCTTTTTCCCCACTGCCCAGCTCTCTGAGATGCTGCATTGAACACATGCCATCCTGGGACAACAGGCACGCAATCCCTTTTCCAAAATAGGGTCTCCATCTCAGCCAGGTTCAGCAGCCAGAACAATGTAACCTGGGAGGGAATGGTGGAGGGGGGAAGCTTTGCTCCCTGGTGCCCAGCTACACTCTGCTGATAAAGCATGGGATCGAGCACATGGAGATGCAAGCTAAACAACTACTGCACGTTCCCCTGCCCACGGCCAACTATAAGCTGTCCCCTGCAGCATTCTCTTCTTGCCATTTTGTGATGAATGCACTTTTTAGACATGTTTCTATGGGAACAAAGCTTAACTGTGTCTTTTCATCTTCTCCTAGTAACTTCTGAACCCTTTGGCTCATCCCAACCAGAAGCTGACAGAAGAGCAAAATTCAGAGATAGTCTAGTTACTTGAGCTTTATGAGCACAGGACCTGGGTGAGTAACAGTGGAGAAAGTGCATCATAACTGCCTTGACAAATGAAAAAGCTGTAGCCCAAGCTCACATGTTAGCGCCAGCTACGTGAACCATTTTATGATACCCCTCTGTTCCCAAGGAAGAAGACATCCACTGGGCCAGTGGTCAGTCAGCAGACAAATCTACTGGAAACCTGGTTTCATCAGCACCCATGCACACAGAATTGCTTGTTCTTTCTTCCTTTCCAATAGGTAGAAATAAAACACTTCATGCTGGAAATCCTGATGGATGAACGATCAGGCTGACTGTCTTCATTTGCTGCTGCTGGTCAGTTTCTCCCTTGTGTTTAACTGCTTCTTTTTCTCAAGATTTTTATTTGAATTGTGGAATTCTATTTTCTATATAAATTTAAACATTTACAAGCAAACTTTCTTACATGCATCCTTTCTTTTTCTCTAGTGTTATCATCAGATAGTCAAAACTGGGAAAGTCTGAATGAAAATCTTCATATTTTTCTTGTCCCTGTCTTGCAGTCCTGGCTACAGTTGAGTTGGGAGTTTTACCATAGACAGTAATGGGGTCAGAATTGCAGTTCTACCACAAAAGGTTCACCAGTATCACAGTTACCACTTTGGAAACTGCAGAATTTAATCCCAAATGAAATAAGTGTAGTTACAAACTGCTGCAGAAATAAGATTGCCTTCACACAAAGGTTTCTAATTTCACCGACAGATAAGATCTTATTTTCAGGTGAATGACCCATGTCACAAAGAAGATAGAAGGTAATACTGAGGATTTTTTTAAACCACATTGTTCACCTGGGGATGATACGAAGGTATAAGCACAGGACATAAGTGGTGTTTTCCCCTATGGCAAGCTCTCAGCTGAAGGAACAACTGGAGCGTAACTGAATAAAGGCATAAAAGCTGCTCTAGGATCACTGGATATTCTGCCTGTCAGTAATTTAGTGTGTTTAAAATGCAGAATCCTTTCTTCTTTAGGAGAGAATGTTACCATCCTGCCAAGCAAAAAGATCTGAGTCTTGGCTCTACTTAAGGCTCCACTTGGCACAGTGAAATGAGAGCATCCAGCCCATCAGACACCCCAGAGGCGCTTAGAGCCATGGAAACTGCAACAGGGGTTGGTTGCACACCCACCACCAGCAGCCGCAGGCATAAAGACTTGCCTTTGGCTAGCAAGAGCCAAAACAGATGGCTTACATTTGGTAGTGGTTCACTTGCTGATTTTTGACTGCTCTTTGCACTATGTGAGCTTCTCTAGCAAGACACTGCTGCTGAAGCCACAGATATGGTGAGCACAGCAGCCTTAGAAAGAGCCTTTTCCATGTACCACCGTTCTGGTTCCTCATCTCACTTTTGCCATGATTCACTCCTGTCCTTCAATCACCCCAGCAATCATGTTAACTCCTGTTGTGTATCTTAGTAAATAGCGGCATCCCAGTCAGGGCAGGCTTTTATTCCTGCTCCTTGACTGAAACAATGACAGTTTAGCAGGAATATATACCATGCCCAACAAAAGCAAAGACTCACAAACGTTCCCCTATATTTAATAATGGAAAAGAAAGCCCAGTCTTCCCCCATAAATGTTGCCCTAACATTATTATACTGGATCACAAATGTTAGTCTCCTTCTGGCATCCTCTCTTCCTGCCAACTTTTGATACCAATGATCCAATGAGGTCTTAAGAAATCAGCAGGACATGAAACAGTATATATGAAATGTGACTCTTTTTTTTTCCCCTTGGATTTACACATTTCCACAATATTAACAGATAGAAATGTCTTACGATAGTCCCAGATCTGCTTTTCCTTACTAGCTCATTTAAATTGTCTCTTGGGCACCCTAACCTACTTTCTGAGCGTACACAACTGCCTTTCCTTGTAGCATGCTTGCTTTGCAAGTTTACCCTTTATAAAATGGTTGAGTAGTTTGCTTTCAGCTACTCGGGCTTTTGTTATCTTCTTCAGTACTACTTGACACTGAAATACACAGTCTGTATCCTGCCTTCATTACAACCTAAGTAAGAAGATCAGTAGACTGATACAGAAATACAGGCATATTAGAGTGCAAAACTGTCATTAGAGGGAAAGGAACTTCATTCTCCTGCTGCAACATAGCAATGTCTTCTGCTTCATAACGCTCTACCATATGCTGTACATTTTGACTTAAGAGTATGAAAGAGTTTTTACATTATTTTCGCTTAGAAAATGGGTGAAAGTGTTTAAACTGCTCTAACACACTAACACCCTCCAATAGCAGTGAAGTGTTCTTTTGCTGGGCTGGTTGTCTTCCCTAGACTTTCATGAGCTACTGCCCAAGTGCTTGTTCTGTGTACCCTCTAAGAATGCCTTTTCACTAGACTTCAGCTTACTACACTCACATTTTTCCCCTCAAGCATCTTCAGCCCATATGTGTCACCTGTTACAGCTGTCTACTTTGCTCCCCCTGGTAAACAAAGTCAAGTCTCACAAGGATCAGGCAGAAATGGATCCCCCTCCTGCAAGTCTCAACACTTATGAGTGGGTTATCAGTAAACTGTTAATTCTGTGGTGTTCGAAGCAAACAGAAAGCCACTTCAGTTGAAGTTTAGTTGTGTAGCTGCTTTACTGAACCAAGTGCCCCTCTATAGGAATGAGTTATAGCATTGTGTAGCCAGTGACACAGAAAACAACGCAGCCTCTTTAGCAACCACATTTCAACAACTTGTACTTACAGGATAAAACTAGCAGTAGTATTTGTAGAATCTTTGCATACTACACACAGTGCAAGTCTTCATGAACTGTTAACGTGCTGCGCCCAAGATTTGCTTTGCCCGAACTACATTAAGTAACTAAAGCAAGAATCTTGACAGAAGCTACAATTTGCTGTTGAGGGTCCACCCATTGCTTGAAATGTTTTGCCAAGATTTGAATCTCAGGGAATTACAGCATCTCAGTGAGTTGGCACAAATTTGGGTCTGAACTATCCCATCAGCTGCAAGAAGAGAGAAAACCAGGATCTGGGGTGAGGATCCAGTGAAAAAGATGAGGGAGGAGAAAGGGTGCATCTCACCCAAGATCCTACTGAGAGGTGAACAATGTGACAGCTGGAATTATGGCTCAGACAGCAGGCACAAGCCTTCTTGTGTTGCAGGAGCACTTGTGGTTTTGCATCCTGTGGACAGAAGAAATGTTAAGCTTTTAAGGAACTGTGGGGCGGTCTGTTATTCCAAAGCTCATAATTCTGCAGCACCTAACTCTGTGGCGTCATCTCCTACATTCAGGGTTTACTGGAACCGGCACAAAATAAATACCACCAGTTTGGAGGTGCAATATTTCTCAGCCATGAAGGATTTCAGGATTTACAAAGCAAAAAGGTCAGTTAACTCAGCGAGAGAGTTTTCTTGCCCACAACTTAGTTAAAGTGAGCTAGGAGCCTCAGAACTTCAGATGTCAATTTTTAAGTGATCACAGACACAGAAGGCTAAAGGCATTTCCCTAGCCCTGACTCTCATTATAGGGAGAAGCTGAGAGCAGGGATGTAGTAAAAAATTTTCTTCCCCCTGTCTGGTCTAAATCTACTCTCTATCAGTTTAAAACCACTGCCCCTTGTCCTGTTACTACAGGCCCTTCTAAAAAGTTTATCCCCATCTTTTGTATAAGTCCCCTTTAAACACTGAAAGGCCACAACAAGGTCTCCCCAGCGCCTTCTCTTATCCAGACTGAATAATATCTTTTAACTTGCCTTCACAGAGGAGGTGTTCCATCCCTCTAATAATTTCTGTGGCCCTCTGGACCCATCCTAAGAGGTCTGTGACTTTCTTGTGCTGAAGACTTCAGAGCTGGACACAGGACTCCAGGTGGGTCTCAGCAGAGCAGAGTAGAGGGGCAAAATTACCTCCCTGGACGTGCTGGCCACACTTCTTTTGATGCAGCCCAGGAAANTCAGGTTCACACTGACGCACTTCTTGAGCTTGTCCAAGTACCTCTGGATAGCATTCCACCCCTCAGGTGTGTCAACTGCATGAATCATCTTGGTGTTATCGGCAAACCTGGTGAGGATGCACTTGATCGCACAGAAATAGGAAAAACAGTGCTATGTTTGAAACCAATTGAAAAGAATCACAGAATCATTAGGGTTGGAAGGGACCTTAAAGATCATCTAGTTCCAACCCCCCTGCCATGGGCAGACACATCCCACCAGATCAGGCTGCCCAAGGCTACCCTTTTTTTTTTTCCGACTGCCTCAGCCAGCAGGCAGAGCTGGACTCCTTCCCTCATGAAAGAAGGGTTTCTCCTCGTTGGTGGCTAACTAAATTCTTTTAGTTTAATCTCTAACATTCTGACTGGAAGCCTACTCTAACACTTAAACAAATTTAAAAATCACATCAAGCTCTTTAAAAAAATCCAGGCTTTCATTATCGTGAAGTGGGGAGTTAATCAAAGGATGTTTTACATTTTCCAGGGAAGGAACCTCTGAAGTATATCCACTTAGCTTGCTAGAATTTAAGGAGTGAGCTAATTAATTTGTAGCCTGTGGAAGAACTCAAGGGCTGACTGTAAATTCCTAAAGACCTTTTAAAATGATTTAAATGTTGCAAAAAGTACTGAGGCACCACCCCTGGAGACTGAAGATGCCTTCTTTTCTACAGAGGGGGTCAAGTTGCCAGATGTTTTTGGCATCACTACACCAGCATGGCTCAGACCAGCTAACTTGGGGTGGGAAGTCAAGTGATCTTCCAACGCTGGTTCATGATTAAACACATACTTAAATGCACCCTTTCTGTTACACAGACATTTGTCTCAAGGCTTGTCAAACTTCACAAGAAGACAAACTCTGGACTTAGCTGCTCTGCTGAAAGGTCCCTGTACTTGGCTTCTCTGTGGAGAAGAGTAAATGTCAGCAGTTATAGCTGCTATTCACTGCCTCATAAATTGGAATGAGACTGGAATTAAACCAGAATGTTATCTGCAAGAGACAGTAGGAAGGTAATAAAAGCTTTGGCCCCCATCTTCAGAGAGAAGTAGCTGCTCATCTACCACTGATCAGTGATTAAAGTCACAGTAAAGGCTGTGAGTCTGCGATTTGGAAATTCATGATGGTATGATTGCTTTACTGTGTTTGAGTCCAAGAAAGCTTTAGCAAGACTGAGCATAAGTCTTTTCAAGGGTCCTTTCTCTTCCATGGAGAGCATACATGGGAATTGAACACAAGATTTCCACAGACCATTTCTAAGAGACAGACGTAAATGCTCCTTAAAGTGCTCAGCAAGCACCTTATTGCATGTGCTGCTCTACTTCTAGCCTTGCATGCAATGTTTTATTGCCAACCATTGCACATTACATGCAGCATTGAATACAGGAAAGAACAACAAGGTGATTTTATGAGAGAAAGGCTGTCAGTAGAACTTCTGAACGTTACTGTGCTTCAGAGCCTTGGATATAGAGCTCTGAGCTTACTCACTTGCATGAGCAGACCTGAACCACATGGAATAATTTGTTTTATCTGCTTCACTTCCACTGCTGACTCAAAGGGGCATCTTACATGCCATGAACTTGGTATTGTTTCAGCATATCGTATGTGAAGGAGTCATAAGAATATTATTTGTACTGATAACATGGTTTGCATAAGAAAATTCTACTTGGGACTTTAAAGTAAAGGAATGACTGATATATCACTTCATTAAATCTTTGTATTTACTTAAGTACTAATACTGTTATAGTAGGTAGCTACAAAAACAGACATTGAGTAGGGCTAGAAATGGGAGATTCTATTTTAATGAAAAAGAACTGAAAGCCCAAAAATGTTTAACACAAAAAGGAAGTGGTTCTTTGGGAAAATTTCATATAACCTAAACCTATACCCTCCACTCCATCTTGACAGGACATTCTGTACCAGCTTATTGGTTCAAGCCAAAGTATCACTGCTATCTGCCAGACCAGCAAATGTGCTAACATCCCACTAGTTCTGTATGAAGCAGAAAAGCGAGTGGCTAAACTCCAGCAGCAGAAACGTACTGCAGCCTTTCTTCTCCTAACTCATCATCACAGCTACAAGCCAAGTCAGGGGAATATTTGACATTTGTTCCTGCTGATAAAAGACTCAAGAACTTTAAAGAGCACAAAGATCTCAGCATCAAACAGGAACCATCATACAAGCACACGTTATAATCATAAAAGAGGAACAGCACTTCAGAGGGACAATGCCAATAAGAGGACAGAGCTCCACTGGCTTGGAAAAAATGTTGATCACAGAGTATTCATACTCACCCCTTGCCCTGTGCTTTATTATAGAGCTACCAAGAAGATAATTCAGACTCTTCCTGCCTTGGCTACTCTTAGGTTTCCCTTCTGCAAGATCATTCACTAAGAAACATCAGTTCTCTTGCACAGAGCTCAAGAAGGGTTTTAGGGTTGGTTGAAGCTCCGTCTCATGCACAGCTAGTGTTCTGCCAGCCAGAGCCAGGACCCAGTGAGACCTGCAAGCTAATGCAGTTCCCATCATACCAGCACTACACTATCTGTGCAGACTGGGGAGACATCTATCCCTGTGCAGTTTTCACTAATTTTGCCTGCCACTGCAGATGAGTGTCAACACAAGCAAGCTGCGCACTTTTAAAGTTAACAGTGTAGCAGATATGCCCTCACACTGGAAAGAAAAGCCTGACCCCTTCCCCAAAGGTTCCAGTATTCTCGTCCAGCTCAGCTCTGCTGTAAGGTGCACCCCAGCATCTTTGCTGCACCACAGGCTGGAGCAGTCAGTGCCAGGGGCAACTGGATGTACCCCAACCCTCAAGACATTTGCCCAAAATATTAAATGGATCATTCACTTGCAGCATGTTTACATCTCTAAGGCAGAAATGAGAAACCGCTCTTAAAATTAAAAGCTCAACCACTGCCCTTAACAAAGTGTGTGTTTTTACTACCATGCATGCTTTCCAACCATCATAAAATATGCAGTTATATAAATACATACAATTATCCAACACATCAATTTATTATTTAAAACGGCATTGAGTGTATTTAATCAGCATCTAAGCTCTTTAGAGGGATAATTCAAATTAATTTGACATTCAGCATTTGCAGAAGCAATATTTAACAGGTTTAAATAATCTGCCCAAGTCTGTTAACATACGCATGCAAAGGTCTCTCCATTGTTGAATTTCAAGCAGAAAGAAAAGCAACAACTTCCATTAGTTCTAAAAAGTGGAGACAGCCACAAGCTGAAGATAAAAATACCAAATCATTTCTAATCCAAAGGTTCCTGAAATATATGAACGCTGTTGAAATGAAAAGGTGAAGTCAGTATACGAGAGCTAATCTATGCCTCATTAAATGAATATTTTTCCAATATTTTTTGATTCAACTAATTTTCTTGTCAAATTCCAGCACATGCCATCAAATCTTCTTCTAAATTTAACACAATAACAGGAATGCACTCAGGATATTGTCAAAAAGCTGATAGTATTCAGTAATAAAGTATCTGTCCATCATCCCTACTGTTTTGTACATACTCAGGGAAGGAAGGAAATCTTTGAAGAACTTAATATTGCAATGAGTAAGCTTCACCTAAAACCCATGTCTGACAGAAAATATTTAACAGTCTTTTCACTGGACATGCCTTAACATTTCCACTTATTCAAGGACTGACAAAAAGAATCTCCTTTCTGTAATTCTGAAGGTTTTGTCTTGCTGGTATGTGTGACTCGAGCTGTGGTGGAACATCAATTTTATATTTCCTGTCACAGTCAAGTCACCTCTATAAAAACAGTGGAAAAATCTCTTACATCCTTTCACTTCTTCTGTAAGTTACCAGGTTTTGTATATTCACTTTTCTTGTCTAAAAGATTTAAGAGTTTAGTTTGTAAATGATAATAGAATTATCGTTTGCCCCTTTTGCATACTCTTACAGCTCCATAAAAAGCAAATTAGAATGTAAAATTTGCATAAACTGTATTATTCATGTTTTTACAGGTCTGTACAAGATTTTCCAACTTACTGAAAACAATAAAGCTCTTCTTTCAGGATCCGTAAATGCTGAGACAACCCCCACTGTCACGGTCATCATTTAGGTGGTGTGGTAATTTCAGTTACTAGGAATTTATAAATAAACTGAGATTCGAGATTAGATAATGGTTGTGCCCTTTGTTCTGCACCCTCTTCACTCCAGGACAGGAGATCATGGAGACTGTCCCCCGCACAGCCGACATCTAGGGTACAATACAAGGTTATGAATCAGTAACATCTTCAGATAGTAAATGGTTATGTTGACATGGTCATCCCATTACAGCCTTAAAGGCAGATAACTCACTCTGTATTAACATTTGAGGTGTACTTTTTTGCCTTTTGACAGATGCTAAAATAATTTCTGCATAAGCTGATTTTAAATGCATTGCATAAATGCAAACTGCTATTTGTGGAAACAAGGCAGCAATGGGCAACAATATTACAGAGTCATTCAGAAATTAGTATTTCCTCTCCCGTGGACATATCAGTCTTCCCTGATCTTTATCTCAGTCTGATCATGTTCCTCATCCTTCCAGTAGTCTTGGTGGAGCTTTCTCAGAGTGTCTTTCCACAGCTTATCTTTGTGTAGTTCTGTTTCAAACACTCAGCTTATTCATTCTAAAGGTCTCTTCTTCAATGGTCTTCCATTTTTATTTACTGCAGATGCCAAAAGCCAGCTCATTAACACAATCTTCTTTTGTGCCAAGGTCGTTAATAGAAACCTTACTGTGAGATTTCCCACAGGAACAGAACTTGGGAAACTCCTCTAGCAGATTCCTGCTGCCAAAGCTTTCATCCTCACTGCGCCTCCATCCCTGCGAGCCGGTTCCTCTCAGATCATGCTGTCCCTGAAGCAGCACGAGGTTTCTCTACTTCCCTTACCTTGCTCCCTGCAACACCATTTCATATATGCACAGCACAGTGGTACTTTGCCTTGTGTACCAAGGATAGATTGGATTAATATAGCACAATCCACGCTTAATTTATACTTTATCCTGTCCATTTTATTCTTTTTTTCTTCAAAACTTGTCTTCAAGACTTTTAGGCTGTTGAAGTCAGGCTAATGAGGTATCTTCAGCCTGCACTCACCAAACTCAACAAATTGTCCAAATGACACTTGGGAAGCCATCAGACGTTTCCAGCAAGGATCAGGAAGCTCAAGAGTAAATGAGACTAAATCTGCAGCTACGTGCTTTATTCTTCCTGCCACCACAGAGAGGGGTTAAAAGCAGGGAAGTTGTAGAGAGAGGTTAGGATGAGCAGGAGACTACAACTACTAGAAAGGAGGTTGTAGAGAGGAGGGTAATGGCCTCTTCTCCCAGCTGACAGGGGACAGGACAATAGGGAATGGTCTCAAGCTCCACCAGGGGAGGTTCAGGCTGGACATTAAGAAAAAATGGAAAGGGTCATTGGGCACCAGAACACGCTACCCAGGGAGGTGGTTGATTCACCTTCCCTGGAGGTGTTTAAGGATGGGTGGACGAGGTGCTGAGGGCCATGGTTTAGTGGTTGATGGGAATGGTTGGACTCGATGATCCAGTAGGTCTTTTCCAACCTAGTGATTCTATGATTCTGTAATTCTAAATTGTCACAGAGAAGACCAAAGAAAGATGGCTTATTTTGCTAACCATGGGCTGAGAAGGAATATGACTGTGCTTTCTAAGTACATCACAGGACAAGACACAACCAGAAGGACAAGTATTTCATAGTTTATAAGTGGTGCAAAAGTAAATGATTACCAGCATTGGAGTTGTGGTAGTGGAGAGTAGGAGTATCCATCTCTATTTAAAAAAGATAAATACATTTAGTAATGAAACGTGATTGTCTGCTATAGGAGGAAGCTAAACTCAGTGTTACTGAAGTTGCAAACAAGCTTTCATAAAACGTAAGCCCAAAAAGCTAAAACAGCCAAGAGGAGAAAGGCTTACCCACCTTCCAAAGACCACTCTGATTGTCTTTCTCTGATCTCTGCAAGTCTCTGCTTTGGAGCACAGGACCACGTGGGAGTCAGGAAACAGTGGCCCTACAGGCTGTGTTAACTGCTGCCCACCCATGCTGAGTTACACTGTAAGCACCAGCAGCTTTGGCATTTTCATTTACTCAGAAGAGCCAGTTCTGCTGCCAGACCACAGCAATGGGCATGCATGAACAGGAATTATCCCATTATTGGGCTGCTGCAGCAGGACATTGCTCTGCTTCCTCCACTCACCTCCTGTGGTTGCTCTTCCTAACCAGTACCTCTTTTGTTTCTTCTCTCTGACATCTCTTCATGTTTCCTTTGCTTTTCTCCATCCCATCTTCAGCTTCTCTCTGTCTGTACCCCTGTGATGCTCTGATCTTGGGGCCAGGGCAGTCCCTCTGCCTTGAGGCATCTCAAATACTTGCTTCTTCACTACATTCATCTCCACTCAGGCACTCTTGTTTAAACTCAGTCTGCTCTGATCAATTCTGGCTTTCTTGGCCATTCCACTCAGGTTTAATTTTCAGACAATTTTGTGGCCATGCCACATGCTGAATTCCCTCCAACTTTATCTGCTCAAGATAACAGCACTCCTTATTGAGGTGGACAGGAGTATTAGACTTTCATCCATGCTAAACTCCAGCCTCTACTTAAAACAATGTGGCAGCACGGGTGGCATAGGTTTACTTTGGAGCCACCCTTGTCTCTCTGTCTCTGGTGTCTCCCTTGCTTCCCTATCCCTATCTTCATTTCTCCTCACTAGTAGTCCTCATGCATCAGATTTTCTCAAAAAACTATTCATGTGAGTTGCTTAATGATCATTTGAAGGCTTGTTTTGAAGGTTTGTTGTACATATGAAGGTTCAGATGACCTGAAATGAGGACTGTATGCTTGAAAATGCAGAAATTGCTATTGCAGTGCGGGGTGTAAGGGATTAGTGCTACTGCTAACTCAGGAATACAGAATAGCAGGCTCAGACCTGGCAGGGAGGTGGGTATGGCCCCTTTCACTGCATTCCAGGGAGGACTACATGTAGGGCTGAAATAAGGCTGCTGTAAATGCACCAGAGAGAGTGTCTCAGCTGGGGCAGAGAAAGATGTTTGCTAGAACTTAAGAGAGGTCCCTAAGCACTTCCAAATTACTCTCTGCATCACAGGGGCTGCTTTCTTCATTCCCACAGCCCTACTAGTGTACGAGCAGCATCTGGGCTGGGAATAGTCCCTTAAGGCTGCTGAACAGAGCAGCGCTCCAACTCAGAGCTGCAAGCACGAACCCATGAAGGAGGCATCAGTGACTGCTGTTTCAGTAGCCTCCAATTTTCTTTCAGATTAATTAAACTTTATTTTACCCCATCATATGTAAAACCATAATAAAGCTTTTAACAAAGGTAAAGCACAGGCACTTCAAAACCAGGTTTCCATATACATACAGTAACCAACTTCCCTAAAAGACAGAGTACCTACCTAAAGGACATTTAAATAAGCTGAGATCATTCATACAAGATTTTCAAGAATGTATTTGCACTACATCTCAACAGTTGGATCACAAAGAGCATTTGAAGGAGTGTAATCCTGATGTAATAAACTAGCTGCCTCTGTAAACCTGAAAGCATCAAGCTGTCACACAGGGGATTTCAATCCATAACTCCAATATAACCCATGCAGGTTCTCTCAACAGCTTTAGCCTTCACAGATGAAGAGTTTGACCTGGTAATTCATAACAGGAAGAGGCTTCCCTCTACTTTCATTGATCACCACAGGAGACTATAGCTCACAGTAAAGTCTACAGTCCAGCAAGATTTTCTCATTTCCTCCCTGCTTTTATGTTTGTGCATTCACATGTGAGCCATGTGTACTGCACATTCCAAAGGAAAAAAGCTTCCATGGACATGTGAAAGGAGACTCCCAGGTAGATGGGAAATTTCTTTCTGATACAACAATAACACAGCTTTAAGGATGCTGAAATGTACCGCCTCTTTCAATGTGTTGAGGCATCTGCAAGATACAGGCTTCTTCTGGAGTCAGGTGTGAAATTGCAGACTCAGAAAATGGATGAGGCTGGAAGGATCCTGATCCTCAGCCCCTTGCAACTGGGTCTCCTCTAGAGACCATCTCAACCAACCTCACCTTTTCAGAGGAATTTGCCCAGAATCACATCCAGTCAGGCTTTGAAAATCTCCACTAACATGGATTCCACATCTTGTCTAGGCAACCTGTGCCAGTGTTTGATCACCATCACAAAATAAACATGTTTTCTTATGTTCAGATGGAAATTTCTGTGTTTTAACTTATGCCTAGTGCCTCTTGCAGTGCCAGTGGTCACTCCAGAGAAATGTCTGGCTCCCTCTCCTTACTCCCCCTCCACCTTCCTCCCAAGCAGGTATTTACATGTATGGAAATCAAGTGGAAACAGTAGCGATTTTACCCCCTAAATAGAGTATCAGGCAACTTTTTCCTCCACGGAGAGGGTATGAGTGCGTGAAAAGCTCACAGAGGATTTCACAGTGATTGATAATGTCATGAACCATTTGTGCTAGAAGCTTGGAGCATATTCACCTTCTCTGAGTTTCTGAAGGTGTATAACTTGATATGGTAGTGATGCATAGTATCAGCCTCAAATATTTCTTTGGGAACACCTGAAAAGGACATTTCTGAAAATGAATTTGACTCTGACTTCTAACTTGTGCTTGTTTTTAGCAAACTGTAGGTCTGACAATCATAAAGATAGTGATGTCTTGAAAGAAATTATGAAGCATGACATTTATTTTCACCCTTCTTCAAAATCTCCTTTTATTGATCTGACTTGTACAATTTATAACCACTATTTTATAAAGATGAGAAAAGGCTCTGGGCATGTTTAGAAGAAGTGGACTGTGAAAATCCTTTAAATGCTGTCAAACAGAAAGGTAGCTCTGACCACTGAGGTGATCTAAGATGATATATATATCTGTTGGACTCCAACTAATCTCATACTAATATTTGTTTATAAGCTACTATCCAAAGACAGAGTTCAGGACAGAAGACTGCAAGCAAGAAACTTAGAAATTTCTATATGATATTATTCAGTGCTGTTGCCTCACAACAATGCAGACAAAGTCACTATCATAAGATACAAGTGCTTTACCAAGGCCAAAGGTAGGTTAAATGGCTTGGATATTTGTCTAAAAGGAACAGCACTGTCTCATTCATACTGGGGGAGGAAGCTTTAAGACATCCAGGTTATATATTTCCAACAACAGGTAAAAAAACCAGAAAACCTGGGCAAGAGAAGAAGCTGCAATTGCAGCCAGAGAGAAGAGAGAAAATACATGAGAGAAACAGCCCTGCAGATCTTAAGGTCAGGGAAGAGTGGGGAGAGGAGATGCTCCAGGCACCAGAGCAGAGATTCCCCTGCAGCCTGTGGTGAAGACCACGGAGAGGCAGATTGTCCCCCTGCAGCCCATGGAGGTCCACAGCGGGGCAGATATCCACCTATAACCCATCAAGGACCCCACACCCAAGCAGGTGGATGTGCCCGAAGGAGGATGCAACTCTATGGGAAAACTAGGATGGAGCAGGCTCTTGGCCCCATGGGGGACCCATGCTGGGGCAGTCTTTTCCTGAAGGACTGCACACCATGGAAAAGACCAACACTGGAGCAGTGTGTGAACTGTAGCCCACGGGAAGGACCAATGTTGGAGAAATTCTTGGAGAACTGTCTCCTGTGGGACGGAACACAAGTCCTCCCCTTGAGGAGGAAGAAGTGGCAGAAGCAACATGCGATGAACTGACTGTAACCCTCATTTTCCATCTCCCTGCATTGCAGGAGGGAAGGGAGGTAGAGAATTTGAGAGTAAAGTTAATCCTCAGAGGAAATGGGGGGTAGGGGCAGGATGTTTTAAGATCTGGTTTTCTTGTTGCCTTACACTGATTTGACTAGTAATAAAGGAAACTAATTTCCCTAAGTCAAGTCTGCTCTGGTTGTTGCAGCAGTTATCAAATAATATCCCTCTGTCTTTAACTTGACCCATGAACCTTTGGTTACATTTACTCTCCTCTGCCCAGCTGAGAAAGGGAGGGGTAGAGCAGCTTGGTGGGCAGTTGGCATCCAGCTAGGGTCAACCCACCACACCGGTATCGACGATAGCATAGGAAAACTGCAGGGCAATAAAGGACAGGGGCAACCCAGTTAAAGAAGAATTATGCTGAAGGATCACAACAAATCTCTTTCTGTGGCTGCTCAGTATCTCAATAGATAAACCGGATAGATTTATCAAGGTGGTTTACAGTAGTCAGGCTAAGAATGGTTTTCAACACTGTCTGCAGCACAGTTGATTTCTGCTGTAGCCACAAGTGGGACAGAATTTCATTCTGCAATATTTGCTGGAGGCAAAAGAAACCTTAATCACTCATGGTGCAGGTACTCCAGGTCATCTGAGCAGCCTCCTGGAAGGCACTGGGCTGCAGACCACTAACAGCTTTGTTCCTTCAGTGTAGAGATCTTCCAGCCAGGGTAACCTCAGTTGTTGAGGAGCTGGGAATTTCTCAGCCTAGTTTAGGAGAGAATTAAGATTTTGTCAAACCATCAACTCCACAGTCTGTGCTTTCTATGAAAGGCTTTCCAACAGCCTCACGCTACGCACGTAACACACAACTACAAAATTCTCACTGTCTAAATGCGTTGCTGTGGAAAAGAACAGAACAACCATTAACATGATACCTATAAGTCACATAACTTAACACGATTCCAAATAGTATGTGGTTATTATAAGGAGCTGCAGCATATGAACACACCTAGAGCAGACTGAGAACACGTGCAATGGCTACAGTGATGTATGCAGTAAATAAATGTGTTTAGAAAGACCCATCTGGATAGTGTGAGTTACCACACTGATGCCAACACCACTATTGCTTTTGAAATAGCAGTTTCAGAGGACGGGGAGGAGACTTTCAGGTTTTCCACCACCCACCAACTCTACAGGTTAGGTCAACAGAATTCTTAGAAAACTAAATTGTAATAAATATGGTTATCATAGGAAGTGTTGCTACATTATTCAGTCAGGTTCACTAACTCTCACCAGGATTGCTTTCAGTGAAAACCAGGAATGAAAGCAACTTACTTTTCCCCTACCTTTAGACCAATTTTTTACAATCTTGGAAAGCTGCCTACATCTTTTTTTTTAATTTTTTAAGACAATTCATTTTCTTGTTTTCTTCATCAGTCCGTTTTACTGCATTCTCCCATTTTCCCCCTTCTCTCTCTTTTGCATCATAGATATTAAATCATATTTTGTTATGAAAGCTATTTTTTTTCTTTTTTCCAGTTTCCCAGAAAAGAAAAATCAACATCTCACAAAGACAATTTTCAGAAAATTATTTTGTAGAGGGGGGACTTTCTCCATTCCTGACATGACCTGAAGTACTCTATTTTCAGTTTTCCCTCTCTATTCCATGCAAAGAGCATGCACTTTTCCAGAGTTCATGGTCCTTACTTGTTGATTGTTCAGATTTCTGAGAACATAACAAGCAAATTTGTAGTTAATGGGGTCATGCTAACAATAGTGTCTTAAAACAAACAGCATGGTTGGTTGATGTTTGAACAGCAATCAAGTTCACTGAAGCACAAATATTTCTCTATATATGCTTTCAGACGATTGCTGCAACCGCTCAAGTGCAATGCAAGAACTACCAGAGGGTGCAGCACTCGCCAGTGCAAAAATGTTGAAAAACTCTAGCCAATACATGAAAAGCAGTAGCACAGACAAGAATATTATCTCTGTGAAGTTCACGTAACCCCCTGAGGGCAAAAAATAAAGAAAGGAAAATGCCCATCACATTTTAATCCAATTAGTATGAAGGGAAATCCAGAAATCCTACATTTTAAATAAACTTCATTGAAAAAAATTACAAGGGGCAGCAGGAGATGATTTAATTAGACTTGTATTATTTGTCTACATAGACAGAGACTTTTGTTTGGAGAACTATTCATCAAGTGCCAGGGCTCTTACAAACAAGCAGCGTGCCAGTGTTTCTGCTTCTCAAGTCATAGGTCAAAAACCTAAAGGGAATGGTAGGGCAATTTTTAAAAGAGAAGGAAATATTGATCCCAAATAAAGTCACAATGAGTTACAGATGGTGGGAGGGATTTGGAGACATGCCAGGCAGATTTTTGTCACTCTTTGTTTATTTGCTTTTGGCTTTAGCTTTTGCAAAAAGAGACTAATTGTGACAGAAACAAATAATAGAGAGTAATGGCACCCACGCAGCCCCAACACACTTGCCCATATTGTAATTCACTGATCTGTGAGCCAGTGATAGCAACTGCAGAAGGCAAGCATCCAGAGTTGCAAGCCAAAGCAAGTTTTATTTTTTAATACAGTTTGATCTCTCAGCACAAACTTCAATTTCATCTCTGTTTACTTGGAAGTTGCTAAAGAATTATCCTTCTCAATATCCATCACCAGTTCTGAGAGCTTGCAAGTCCCCATTGATGAAACGATCTACTCTCAGCATACCAGCAGGTTTAGTTTCTTCTCATGACATTAACAGTACCATGGTGATTACTCCTGTGGCAACTAGTTGTTGCCCCTCTTTTCCCTTATTTTTCAAGGCTGTCAACTCTGGTGGTCTTTGACATCACACAATTAATTTAAGTTTCTCACCACTTCTGCCCCAAAGAAATCCAGTCTGAGACTTGCTCTTGTTTCTGGGTTAGCAAAACACATTCCTGGTTTTTGATAACTGGCATTGCACTGAGCCAATCCCTATCCTGCAGCAGCAGAAATACCCACCATGTTTTACCTGGGTTTAGTTAGCACAGTAGCTAGATATTTTTATGCAGCCCTTTTTAGTACATTGACTTCAGCTTTCAATTCACAAGAACCCAAATCCATGTAGAAGTAGACAGGGATACTGTGGTAATCTGAGATTGTCATGGCTCATCAAGACCTTCCCCTCAGCCAGAGAATGACCACTGCCTAGCTCTTCATGCTGCCCGGGGAGGTGGTTGATTCACCTTCCCTGGAGGTGTTTAAGACACAAGTGGATGAGGTGCTGAGGGGCATGGTTTAGTGGCTGATAGGGATGGTTGTACTCGATGATCCAGTGGGTCTCTTCCAACCTGGTTATTCTATGATTCTATGATTGCCCTTGTTCAGCCTCCTCTGTATATCTCTATCTTCTTCCCCATAACAGGTACCAGGGAAGGGGACCACGGTGTTGCCCATCAGGGTCTGTCTGTCAGTGCTTTATGACACAGAAAGTCTTAGTTCTTCTGGCATAGGGTAAAGTGTTATTATTTCATAAGCATTGTTTTATTTGCTTGTTCTTCCTCTTCTTAGTATTATTACTTGATCTTCAGCGTCTCAAAAGTTACTTTTCTTGCTCTTACAACATTACAAATTTCCCATTCCCCTGACTTTGTCAGACCTCCTGTGAGGGAGCTCCATACTTGCTCCTCTTCACATGTGCATATCTTGTCTTCAGAGCAGTGGCAGTGGCAGAGCAGAGCCTGGGCATCCATGGGGTGGTAGGACTATCTCCCCACAGACAAGCACCAGGGGTACAACTACGATTTCAGCGGGCAATGCAGATAACTGATGCATATACAGGGTCATGAGAAAGACACAGTTTGTGCAGATTTCATAGACTTTAGAAGAAGGAGTGGCTAAGGTTCCCAGCACAGGTAGAGGCACGTTGCAGTGACAGGCAGGAGAAGGCTGTGACTACCATGACAACAGTCAGACAGACTATTTTTACCAGCGAAGTCAGGACTTACCTAACTAATTCAGCTACAGCATTTCTGCCAGTTGTAATTTAGGAGTTCGAAGCTAGGTATCAGATATGAATTGTCACCTGCCTTCAGAAGCTCTGAATTTGCTTCCTTATTGCCAGTCTTACGTCATATACAGTATTTTCAAAAGCTCAATCCTTTAAAAAGTTGGGTTGCAGCTCAACATTCAGTAACAGCTCTCAGGCCAGCATTTATAGTAGACAGCTAAAGCTGTATCCACAGTTATCAGCATTCAGTTGATCCAGTTCTCTGTCAACAGCTTTGAAAACTCCTAGCTGGTAATTACAGTATAGAATCATAGAATCACCAGGTTGGAAGAGACCCACTAGATCATCGAGTCAAGATCCTGGATACACTTCAGTGTTCCTATTAGACTTACTTTGGTCTCATCCAAACCGAGCTCACCTTGTTTACAGCACCTGACACCAAGACTACTCAGTAATTGCAGCAGTGGAGTTTGCAGCAACCATGTTAGAGCTCAGTATGTTGTCTGCATCTTGTGTCGTGTCACCACAGACCACATTCAGAGTTTACTGATGCAATCTCTGAGGAAATCTCCCCATCAGGCATCTGTGGTCAGAAAACAACTATATTCTGTATTTACAAAAATCTGCACAGCTTCTTATCTGCACACACAATCTAGAAATTAATGTAGTTAAATGCAGCACAAACTGCAGCTTGGAGAGAAATCAGCTAAATAACATCCTAAAATGACACAGAAGTACAGACCCTCGCAAAGAAGTTCGGTGTAGCACAAACCCAGATGCACATTAACAGAAGGGCTCGCTGCTCATCTTCACTAAAAAGGACAAAAATAAAGACTAGAGGAATCTTAGGGAAAAGAAATGTGGCATAAGTACAGAATTTCCAAAGGAAAAAAAAATAAAACCTAACATTAGCTGCTTGTCCACATGGTTTCTTACACGAAAAGTCACAATACATAAGGCATGGTGAAAAGAAAAGGGTGTGAGTGCACTGAAGCCAAGCAAAGAATCCTCTTTTATTGCAGAGGGGAACAAAACAAAACCATGTCTGTCTCCCTGGACTGTGTAGCCTACGACACCATCTGATACGTCGAGCTAGGATGTAAGATGCATCAGTATGGCATCAACATGGATTCGTAAGGATATTTTCAGAAGACGCTGGCCCACAAAATGAGCGTCTGGGAGTTTCAGAATAGCAGACTCCCACCAGCCATAGTGCTGCCACTTGCTCAGTTTCACACTTTATTTCACAACGACCTACAGACCATCCTTCCCAAACAGCTGGTATATGTTGAGCACATCTGTCCAAGTCCAGGACCTCAAGCTTCGAACTCGGGGGAGAGTCTTAACAGTAACCTGACTAGCATGCAACTTTATTGCAAGAAACAGGACTGAAGCCAAGTAGAAGGAACTTGTCAATATGCTTGCATTCATATCACATACAACACCAATCTGAGCCTCCTGTCTTTTTGAAATGCATTAATCAGTCACACCAACCACAGTGATTATATTTAGGAGTTACACTCTTCCCCGTATCAGCTCACCAGGCTAATTCAGAAGATGCATGGACAATCTTTTAAACTGGGCTAGTAAGTTTCAAAAGGAAGATCTAGAGGGTAAACATAAACCTGTTTGGGGTTTGTGTTTTAATTCCTGTGAGAGGTGCTGTTTAATATGTTGTAAGGTTGAGCACACACTGAAGCATGGGGTCCTTATGTGTAAGAGGATGAGCAGCTTGCTGACAAGGGGACCAACAGAGTTCCATTGCAGTAGTCAAGAGTTTTAATGCATTACCATCAGAACAAACTTCTACTTGCATTGCCATGACCATCAGCTCATCGCTACAGATAAAGCTGGGACACGTCACAGAGGACATAATTTTCTGCTGATATCAGGAGAGATGCTGTAAGCCTTCTGGATTGACTTATCCTCCTGTCTAGACTCTCTCCAGCTTTTCTAAAGCTAAACACCAAGAGGCCCTTGGCAAGATCAGAGCCATTTAGTTATTAATTTGTGCCTTTGTGCTTGTCTTGCTTATTCTACTGGTCGTATTTAGTTTTTGTCCTGCCCACATCTTCTTACCAAGAGTAGAAAAATTCCACCCATTCTCTTCATTCTTCCAGAAGAAAGAGGGTGACATTTCTTTCCCTTTTCCCTGCCGCTGCTTCCTTTTTCTGTGGGATCTGCAGATGCTCACCATGTTTTTGGAGCAGGTAATTAAGGAGGTAATTTTGTGGAGCAGAACTCCTGCAGTTAGCAAAAGTTTGTAGGAAAGGCTACTTTCCTTTCAAGAAACAGAAAAGCTATAGCTTAGTTTTGATTGTTTCTGCTTATCTTCAGTCAAACACTGTTACCTGATGAGAAAATAGCCTCTCTTCCCCCTGCCCAGCTTGATTTGGAGTGATGGTAGATTGGGGAAGCAATCAATCCTTCCCTCAGGATAATTGCCGTTAAGCCCCCGCTAACCCTGCTCTGGCTAATTCAAAGGGTCCTGGGAGAAGCATAAACTAAGCAACGGTGACAGAGTCAGGATGTTTCATATCAGTGTTCAAAAAGATCTGCAGCAGTAGCTTAATGCTCATTCAAGAGAAGGAGCAGCAGGAAGAGAGCATTGGAGCAGGGGGAGGAGAGAGCCCTCTGCAACCCCAGGGAGCTGAGATAAACACACCCAACTGCAAGCCCCTACTTTCTATTAAAGGACTGATTTCTCGTGTATATCTTCCATTATTTTCCTCTGAATCATTTTTATAGTTCTACCTAAAAAAGGAGGCAAGCAGCACAAGATGAAGTGGGTTACATGCCTGGCATCCATAGAAGAGTTGTTTATCCATCTGCAATCCCTTTACTGCACCTGCAGGACTTTTGGCAGAAGTGGATTTCTGCAGTAGGATTTCCAGGCTTAGAGCTGCTCGCATGTGTTTGCCGTGAGGACTGAAAGCAGGCAGTACAAATTGTCATTCCTATGTGACTGACATAATTTTTGTTTGTTGGTTGGTTTGGGGTTTTTTAAGACTATGATGTAGAATGACTCCAGAGAAAGACTTGTTTATGTTTTAAAGAGTATTAAAAAACTGAACTCCAAACTCAGTTTCGTTTTCTTACTCTTCTTATTCATTCTTCATTTGCATTTATTCTCCTCTGAATTTGATCTGTGCTATCCATCTCTACACTGTTCTTTCCTTTACTCATGGTTATTTATTATATTATTATTCAGGGTTATTATATTATATTTCAGGGTTATTTATTAGCTCTTTCCTGGTTTTGAAAGACAATTTTTCTTTTCCTCATTCTAGCATTCACACCCACACTTTCTGTTCTACCTGTTAACTGTCACCAATGTCTCTTCATCGTTTTATTAGCTCCCCTCCTTTTCTTACTTGGACTGATTTCTAGAACCCTACTTAAAAAAAAAAAAAAGGGGGGGGAAATTGCTGCTCAGTTAAGCCAGGGAGGCAGGAGTGAGGGGGTAGGGAGGTGTGGTAGCATGTTGACAAACCAGGATGGGGAGAAAAAGTTTTTTCTGCTATTGGCAACCATGTTTTCCTTTTTTATTCTCTGATCACTGTTCTCTGCTTTTCATCTTCCCCTAAAAGGCAAGCTACAGAATTAGCACTGTAGCACAGCAAGATCTTTTGTTCCTTAGAGGCAAAATGTTGTAATCAAAGAGAGAATTAAAGTCAAGTCTAAATGCACCCAATGTAATGTTTAATGTAACTAAGCTAGGATTGCAGTTACTGTAGGAGCTCACAATAGACACAATGGTGAGACAA
>WAAB01022396.1:213417-230024 GCA_013389865.1 Piaya cayana
TGTGGTAGGATGTGGACAAACCAGGATGGGAAAAAGTTTTTTCTGCTATTGGCGGCAACCATGTTTTCCTTTTTTATTCTCTGATCACTGTTCTCTGCTTTTCATCTTCCCCTAAAAGGCAAGCTACAGAATTAGCACTGTAGCACAGCAAGATCTTTTGTTCCTTAGAGGCAAAATGTTGTAATCAAAGAGAGAATTAAAGTCAAGTCTAAATGCACCCAATGTAATGTTTAATGTAACTAAGCTAGGATTGCAGTTACTGTAGGAGCTCACAATAGACACAATGGTGAGACAAACTATTTTAGAAGGAGACTGAAGTCTTTTCTTATTCTAGTAACTATGTAGGAAAATTAGGAAGTCCACTTATTACTAGACAGCACCCAGAGACAGGCAGAAAAACTTCAGAATTGAAAGAAACTGACTCAAGTCGGAGAAGATAGCCTGGGGGTGTTTAGCCTGGAGAAGAGGAGGCTGAGAGGAGACCTCATTGCTCTCTACAACTACCTGAAAGGAGATTGTGGAGAGGAGGGTAATGGCCTCTTCTCCCAAGTGACAGGGAACAGGATGAGAGGGAATGGCCTCAAGCTCCGCCAGGGGAGATTTAGGCTGGACATTTGGAAAAAAATTTTCACAGAAAGGATCATTTGGCACTGGAACAGGCTACCCAGGGAGGTGGTTGATTCACCTTCCCTGGAGGTGTTTAAAGGACGGGTGGACAATGTGCTGAGGGGCATGGTTTAGTGACTGATAGGAACGGTTGGACTCGATGATCCAGTGGGTCTCTTCCAACCTGGTTGTTCTATGATTCTATGAAGATACAATCACAACCCAAGATCAAATGGCTCTTAAACTCGTATTTCTGAGTTAGACTATGCTGCCTCAGATGTTCAGAGACCACAGAGGTCTTGTTCTACTCTGCATGCATATAGACCTCAGATGTCCCTGTTGGGACTGGGGGACTATTTGGTCCTTAGACTACAATTCAGCTGAATGCAGGTAAAGCCATTGAGGTGCAGATTTTTCCATAGAGCACCATAGAACCTTTCCTCACTGAGACTTGGTAATTGACTGGAGATGTGCTGTAAGGAAAATGCTTCTGTAATGCACCCAAAATGCTCATCATCAGTACGCTAAATCTGTACAACAGATTCATCAGTGGATTATTTAGTTTACATTTTTAAAAGACCAACACATATGCAGCTGTACCAGAGAAAGTGATTAGATACATGGCGATAAAGATACTTGGAATGGATATTGTTACACGTATTAATTGCACATACTTTGCTACTGTGTTTTCCCTAACTTAGGAGTGCTCTAGTTTCTCTAGGAAAGAATTCCTGTTACAGTCCGGGAGTACTTGTAAGTCAGAAAGTCAGAGGCACAAAGGGATTGTTTGCTATGAAAGTTGGATGGAGGTCTTAAGATGGTTTAAACAGATATCTAGATACATCGAATGTGATCATTTTTAATGCCATCAAACCTTCCACTCCACTCCTCCCCTCTCAGCTTGCAATGCATTTCTATGAGATTAAGGAAAGAAAGTCAACCTAGTGGACACATTAGAGGCAAGTTTTAAAGCTCTCTCTTCAATGTGGCTTTTTGATAAACATATATCACATGCATGCTTCTTGATCAAACCATCGAACTCTGAAACAGCCAGGGTACATGCTGCCTCCATCCCTGACAAAGTGAGTGTGGGCTCTGCCTCTGACTCAGTGCGCAGCTGGGGATGAGGAGGGGACAGAAAGTCACGTAGAGAGAAATTAGTGTTCCTGTAGCAAGAACATGAGGGATAATAAAGATCTGGGGAGGGAGTATTTTGGAAAAGGATAGGCATAGAGGCTTCCGATCTGTATGACTCTAGGCTTCATTAACTGCACAGCTCACATAAAAGACCCATTTGTCTTTATTCTGACAGTTCTTGGGGCAGTGATGATCTCCTAGTAGCTGTATGAACGGAGCATAACAGAGTGAGGTCCTTAGCAGTTTTGTGACCCTGAAGGCATTATTACAATACAAATGACCATCAAGGTTGCATGTTTAGAGACAGCTTAGAGCAGCAGTAATAATTACTTTTCAGTCTAAGTGAACGTGCACTGGCAGCTCTGTCACACACCAGCAGCTGGCCCAGGACTGATACCAGGGCTGCGGTTGGAGGTTGTCCTGACTAATTTGTCCTGTAGGGCAAGATCTTGCCAAGAGGCTTGCTGCTCGTAAAAATTATCCTGATGGCTCTGGTGGGTTCTTCCCAAGCATTAGTAAGCACTGAGCTAATACTCTGTTCTCATCACCTGCATCTCAGGTGCTTGTAGGAAACCTGAGTGACATCATTTCCTGGTGCAACAAAAAAAAAACATTATAATGAGCAGAGCTGATTTGGCTGATGCCAGCTGATCACCTGTGGCAGAAGTTCATCCACTACTGAAATTCAGCCAGCTCTGAAGGAGAGAGCTACCAGAAGGAAGACAACTGCATGGCAAATTTTGAGATGGGATGGAGGAAAACTCTCTTATTTGAAAGCATTAACAGAATTGTTCAGGTTGTAATTTGGCCAAGAAACCAGAGACAGGCCAATCTGTTCATGAGGACATTGTCTGCTAAGGAATGAGCAAAGGTAGCAGCCAGGTCTATAACAGTGTCTGAGCAGGACAGGGACACCCAACATGCAGCTGTCTCTGAGGAACAGGATGAGCAGCGACATGCAGGGCCATCTACTCAGCTACACTGGCTGCTTGTATGCCACACCAGAGATCATCCTCCAGTCTGGCAGCTGAAAGCCCCACCACATCTTCTTACCAAACCTCCATCTGTCAGCTGTCAGGTGAGGTGAGGTCCCACAAGTGGAAATGTATGAATATCATCTGAGCAGAATTATCAAACAGGTCAGTAACATTGCATTTTTGCAGCTAACTGAGCTCCTTTCCAGTTGTTTGTTACAGACTACTCAATGTATATTCATAGAAATCTACTGGGAGACAAACCTTCCATGAAAAATTAGGCTCAGCTCTCAGATTGCCTACTTTGCATATGCTTGAGCCACGGAGGATAGGCTGTCCTTGCTGTCAAAGATATTCATAGAATCATAGAACAACCAAGTTGGAAGAGACATTCATTCTTCCAGGACTACAAGACAGACCAGGAAGTCATGATCCATCTTCCAGAGCAGAAGGAAAGTGAGGATCAGGGTCAGAATCATAAAACCAATAGGTTCTTTGTACCACAGAGAATGCCTACAAAGTCCTCTGACACCTCTTTCAGCCAAACACCCCAAAATGTCATCAATGTTATCAATTTTTATTCTAGAGACTAAGTTAACAGCTACCACAAATTTCATTCTCGCCATTTTTTGCGTCTCTGAATTCTGCTACCACCACTGAGGAATACTGAGCCTTCTCTGTGGGCTGCTCCCACTCCCACCCTTCCAGAAAATGGAAGAGCTGTGATCCATGTCCAGGCTCCATATGGAACCAATGCCAACTACAGTACAGCGAGGAGACACAAGATGCTCATCTTTTCCAAATTAAACAATCACAAAAGCAAGATGGTTTTGAGATTATATATAAGTGACATTAACTCAGTATCCATTTCAGTATTTCTCAGTTTCAAAAATCTCACATGACATTTTAAAAAAACCCACCAGGTTTGTCTTCAACAATTTTCAATACTAGTACCTCAAATTTGAAAGAGATTGTCTTCCACTCAGAAAAGCCTGGAGGAGGATATAGGAAGGACATTATTTAATTCACATGATATAAGGCTAGGTAGAGTTATGGGAAAGTCTTCCATCTTTCCTTCCCAAACCAAATGTCCCAAGTTTTCCTGCAGTACTTGAGTGATTTAGTCAACATTTACCAAAAAGTCCAGTTATTCAGGAGTCTGTCAGCTGTGTGAGAGAAGTGTTGTGCTGCTTTGTCTAGGAAAAGATCATTTGGTTACTGTCATGACAAGTGGAGCTTGAAAGAAGAAACATTTTTCTCCAGACGGTTAAAAAGAAATCTCACCTCAGTAAATGACCAAAGCCAAGGCCACATCAAACACATCAGAGATCTATTTGCATTGCAAGCTGGAACCACCTATGAAGCAGGCTAGGAAAACAAACTTGCTTAAACCCTGAGGCCCATAATATAATTGGTTACATGGTGCTTATGGGCACAAAATTCACAAACACAAAGTCAGATCAAGGTATAGGCTTTGAAATCTAAATTATCTCACTTGGTGTTGCCTGTGAACCACAGCAAGGATCATCTTGTCTTCGCAAAACCTCCAAGCCATTTCTCCCCATGGTGTGTCAAAAAATGAAACTGGAGTAAACAAGAGGAAAGTTTATTGCTGCTTCTGGAATATTACTTGTCTGCTGTTGTGATCCACAGAGCAGCAAATATTGCAAACTATCATTTCATGTGGCAGATAATGTCCCTATTAGTCACAGCAAGCCCAAAGCAGGAGCACCAAGAACAGGAATTAGAAGTGTGAAAAATATAAAACTTAGAGCTAAAGTTGTACCCTGCATGGATACTTTTCAATGAGGATTTGGAGGCAGACAGAAAACCAAAAGAGAGTTGGAGTGTGAGGCACAGAGCAAACATAGTTCTCCCTTAATAAGATCCAAGTCAGATATTATTTTGCTTACAGGACGCAATGATTGCAAGCAAGTTTTTCCTCTTTACTCTATTATCGTCAAGATCAAAATGGAGAGCCAGAAGAAACCAGAACACAACATAATCAACTCTTTGAAGTTCAGGGAACAAAACACAGGCTGACTGCAAGCAAGAGAAGGAGTACTCTAGTCAGGGTACCTTTTCAGATAAAGATGTATTTAACGATTTCCAAAGAGGTGGAGTCACCATCAGGCGATCAGAAAAGAATACATTCAGACCTGGAGAAAAATAAAATTCTAACTTTCCTACTCCTTAGTAGAAAAAGCTTTATTTAGCATAAGTAAAAAAGATTGAGTGAGGTCAGAGATACAGGTTAGGAAGGAATTATTTTCTTTGTTGTTTGGGGTATTTCTTTTTGTATTATCTTTCATAAACACACTGCAGGCTTTGAAGATCTGACTATATATGTAAGCATAACAATCAGTCTGTCATAAACATAAGCAGAACCAAAAACAGCTCAGAATAAAAATGTATTGGAATGTGCCTGCCAATATAACTCGCCTTTAAAAATTAACAGATAAGAAGGAAAGGATTTGCAAAGAGCAATTATAATTTACTAGGAAAAGCACAGATTATTAGGCAGTAACTAGAATAGGCTGAATAGGGGAGAAGTAAAGACACTACCTTTAAATTGTAAAGATTACTTTTTTAATTCATTCTCTACTGAACTATGTAAGCAGTAAGAATAACAATAATCATATAATTTTATTTCAGATTCTGACCCAAATATGTTCTTGCACAACAAAAGAAGAGATGATTACCTAGTATCTTCCCAGGAAATAAACTTTAAATGCATTCCCATGCCTGCTATAGAAGTTCCCTGCAATAGCACTTGACTCCTATTTATGTGGGCTGACTGAAAGTCCCTGAATGCTACGTTGCTCTGTCTCCACAATGCTCCATAGAGATGAGCATTCAGACAGCAATTAATAATAACTCTCAGCATCAAGTAGAAGAGATATTATCTAAGGCTGACATTGTTATGGAAATTAAATGTTAAATTTGGCAAGAAATTTCTAAACGGACTGTAAGGACTCAGGTGCTTTAATGCACATTTCCTTAGATGTCTGTTCCTTTTTTTTTTTGTTTTCTTTGTTGTAGTCCTTTTAGACAGTAGGTTTTGTTCTTTCAGAATTTCATTGGCCCTGTGCTGCTTCCCTGGAGACACATCTCTGGGTATCTTTTATTGCACATCCTTTTCCACTCAAACAGATGTCAATGACTTGCTGTTTTCTTGTTTGCTAGGACACTTGGATACCAGAGAAGAGAAGGAGAAGAATTTTGCCTAATAAGGAGGAAAAGAGGAAGACAATATGGGCCGTGCCTCTCAGTAGGAATCCTAAGGGACTGAGCAGCATGCAAGTGATGCAAACCATCAGTTATTACAATAGCATGTATGAAGTTAGTATTAATAAAATCCATTGCCTAAGTGCAATTTGCATTTAGACACAGGGGTTCATCTCTGCTCCTTTCAGTTCTGATGAGCAGAAGAGTATGGGCTAAGTTAGCTTTCAAAATAGTCTGCTTCTTAGTTTGTCAATTTGAATTTTGCTTCTACATCTATTTTATAACACAAAATAACAACTAAAAATCAAATTCCTTGGTACTTCTTCCTTGGATCTTGCTACTATTACACACTTATCTCTCAGAATATTTCACTGTCCTCCCATTCACTCTCTCCTATATCCCTGGGCATGAGTTATTCCTTTTTTTTAATCAAGACAAACTTCAGTGAAATTCTGGGGCTGCTGAAGTCACCAGGATGGTTTGCCACTATTCCCTCTTGACATTTCTGCCTATATCAGCTGTAATGTTTTAGTTTGGAACGTGACTGCACTTTTGAAAGTAGTCTCCCAGTCATCCCCGCTTACCTTATCATGGTTCATATTGCAGCATGGTCTTAAACACTCAAACTGGATCAGTTTGGAACAAAACTAAATGAGAAGGGGCACTGCAACTCCTAAGAAGTGTTCAGTGCACAGGTTCTGGACAGAATAAGCTTCATAATCACACACTGAAATTCCTGGGCCATCAGCATCATTTGCAGTAAAAACCACTCCCATCAGTTCAAACCACTTCTCAGCATCAATATAACTTGTGTGAAGTCAAGTACTGAATAAATTAGCTGGATCCCAGCTTGGCATGTACAGCGTAAGATGCATCAGTGAGACACAGTATTGGGGTATCAGAGATCAGCACATATCTGGGCAGCGATCAGTTGCATCTTCCCTCATGAGAGTTCCTACTGTATCCATACCAGCCTGCTTAGCCTTCAGTTTGGAAAAGAAAACATTGTCTGGCACGTTGCCTTTGAAGACTGCTCAGAGATTGCTCTGAACACCAATGTAGCAAGCTCAAAAGAGGCATCATTGCAAAAATCAGCCAATTTAATTGGATCCAAACATTTGTTTCTTGATTGAAATTTGGCATAGAAGATAGGAACAGCAGAACAAATCTACTAACTACGGCATTTTGGGAAACCATTATCACTGGTGCAATGTGGAAGGGGAAAAATATCCTCCCGTATGGATCCAGTGGCACTTTGTACCTGTTTTCACAGAAGTTTGAAGGGTTAAATTGCAAAGCACAGGGGGAAGAGCTCCTATCTTTTCCTCTGTGAAAAAGCCCTTAAATATTTTAACCTAACACTTCAAGATCCAAAAAGTAGGCTCATAAATGCTCTTACAAGCTTATCTGTCTCAAAATGTACAGGATATTTTTGTCTGTCCTTTTAAATAAGCAGGGCTCTGACTATCATTCTTATGCACAGCACCTGTATTTTGATGAATCAATAACAGGACTTGAACCAAAGCTTCTTTAGCTGAATCTACCATATTATCAAGCTGGTATGAAGCATGATAGAGCCACTGAAGCATATGAAGGTATCTCTGCCTGTGCTGCCTCAGGTCTACAGCCCAAGTATTTCCATGCTCACCTCAAGGCAGTTGGACATGAATGAATTTTTGATGAAATCATGTCACAAATGTGTCATGTCCTTCATCTCATGCAAACCAAATAAATACATGAATAAATAAACACTTAAAAATAGGAAGGAAAAGAAAAATCAACCTAATCAAGAAATGGGCCCATGGGACTGTAAAGAAAAAACATTTTACTGCTTTCAAATTTTGCTACTAAACCAAAAAACGCAGTATTTCTTGCTAATGTGGTTTTAAAAATAATATTCTATTACTAAATAAAGTAGTTGTTACATAATAAGGATGTATTTAAATAACCAAAATTTTCCATTTTCTTTTTTACAGTAAAGCAATTATTCAGTCGTGATGAATATATTCCAAGAATGATTGTGACCCAAAATTAATCTTTCTGCAGCAATGTTCTATTGATCAGCTCAGCAAATTTTAGATAAAAGCCATGCATTATATTTTCATGGCAGTGAGTCACGCAGAGCTTTGCCAAAAGCTCAAGATAGTGTCTTCTGCCTGAAGCAGAGGACTCCCTGGTTTTACTATGAACCTGGCCACAGTCCTGCTGGCAGACTGGGGGCATTTCATTCTTTCAGTCATTACTAGGAGAAATCTTCGTGCAAAAATAAAGTTATTAGGCTTCAAGTATATCTCTCACATAAATAGATTGAAGCTTAGTAATTCACATCTAGGATGAGTTACAGGTTCAGGATGAAGGAAACCAGTCAACCAAGCACTAAACGACTATCATGCTGTAAGAAAATGATCTATCGTGCATTCAAATAGAGCACATTTAGCCAGGGAAGTGTATAAAAGTTAGGCTAACAGTGTTCAGAGGACTCTGCTCTAGATTTTTATACTCTAAAGATTTGAAATCTATGGGTTTGAAGAAGGCTGAAAACAATAAGGTTACTTTCACATAAGTATTACCTTGCCTTAAAGTGGAGGTAGGAGATAATGTGCTAGCAAGACAATCTTGTTGGGACAAAACAAGAATATTCACAGCACAAAACAGTCAGGAAAGGGTCAGTGTATTTGTCCAGTAATAAGGGGAAAATTTGAGTTGCATTAGGTATTTTAAGATTCTCTGTAACAACTTGAACCTTACATGATCTATTTGGCATGATAAGAGCCTATAAAGGACATGGGGTTCCCAGCTTCTGACTCAGTCCTCACTTTCAGTGATGTGCTGCACCTTAGAGCTCCTCACACAGCAACTATTTCATCCTCACAACACTGAGAGATTAATTTCTTACAGATTCTTTCCTATTTTTATTTTGGAATGATAAAACTAGGATGCCTCAGTGCCTTTCCCTGGCAATGTATGCCAAAGAAAGAGTAAATCCATTTTATCTCTAAAGATCCAACATTGAGATGTCTAGTTTTTGTTAATTTTTTTAAACCTTTTTAATCTAAGCATCTGAGGTAGGTTTATGAAGTGTGGCAAGAAGGGCTACATAATAGATAATTGTTCTAAGGAGCAGCATTTGTCTTTAATCCATCAAGGAATTGACATAAACTGGCAGAAGACCCTTGCTCTAATGCATGGGGAGGATGTATTGATCAAAATTGTCCCAGGATACATGCTTAAATATATAAAGCATGAACTGAACACACAATATTGCTCATGGCTGTCAGCATCAGCTTTTCAGTACTTCATAAAGATGCCCATGAGTTGATAATTACTCCCTTACGCACGGCTCCCTGCTTTTCCAAATGCATGGACCATGTGCAGACCATAAGCCCTGGTCATTCAAGTCCCAGGGCATCTCAAGCATTATTCTTGTCATTCTCTACAGCACCTTGTGCCATTGAGACCAGCCAACCTTGACCAGCCAACTGCCTGTTGTTAAGGCAGTGAGGGGCTCTGGATTGCTGCCAGAGCAGTTAGAGACCACCCAGGCTGGGGACACCCCAGTGAGAAGAAATACTCCATCATCTGGACACCTGAGCAGCACAGGAGGATCAAGGTTTCTGGACCTGCAGCCAAAGCCCTAAATTAAACCTTTCCTGAGTTTTGAGTGCTACCAAGAGATCTTTCATCTGCCTCTGTCTGCCTGCAACTGTGCTACGAGGTAAAAATTTGAAGCGCTAACAAAGCTGCTCCAGTTTGCACCCTGCGGATCATCACAGTGCAGAAGTGGTATCGTTTGCTCCCTGCAGCTGTAGCAAAGAGCACTGCGGGATGCAGGTGCTGCAACACGGGGACAGCTTCATGGCCCTGCAGTGAAGTCTCAGGGAGGTGAAGATTTCCTCTTCCTTACACCCTTTGCACTTCACGGGGCCTCTTTGTCCCCAGGAGTCGCTGAGAGTGTTGCACTTGATTTTATCCTAATGGTTGCACTTTGTCTGAAGCCAACAGCTGCTGTAGCTCCTAGGTGGAGGGTAAAAATGTTTTGAAAGAGGCTCCCGGGCCATGAACTCTGCAACACAAGGTCAGCCAGTGGTCTCTTTATTTTCAGAGTAAGATGATCCATTGTAGGGGTGAATAAACCTGACTAGTTGATATGTAGCTTATTATGATGTCCATACCCATTTTCAATCAGGAAAGTAAACCTGATCTGTTAGAAACAATACCTAGGGCTTTTATACAGTAATTATAGTGAACTAAGATCAGCTTTTTTAAATGAAAGTGATGACAATGCTTTATGGAATGAGTAGCAACAGAGCTGATTTAGATCCTTTATACTGCTAATGAAATGTGAATAAGTAGGAGTCTCATTATCTGCACTTCAGTGTGTGCCTTCGGTTGCTCATTATCCTACCACGTTGTGAATTGGTACTTGTGAATGTGTGTGATCCTAATGTTTTTTACACAAAAAGCTTCAAGCTTTGTTAGTAAATGGTGTTTTAATCATTATATTTTGGTTATAAGCATGATATCCAGCTATGCACTATCCACATAAAATGCCTAGTGGTTTTGCAGCTTCAAAGAAAAAGAAAGAAAATTTCATCAAAATCTAGATTCTTCTGGGAGGGAAAAAACCCGACAATTTATAGAAAACCTTTTTATCATGCAACAATTAGCATTTTCCAAGCACTCACAGCGTGGGAATTGGAAAATGAGACTTTTAAACATTCAATATCACAGAAAAAGATGATCAGAGACAGTAACCTCTTGACTACATATGGTTGCACCAAAAGGATAAGGAAAAAAGAATGAAAATCAGCAGAGGACAAAGTTTAAACCCTGAGTCATTTCAGAAGGCAGCCTCCTATCCTGTATCCAACAGTTCAGCATCTTGCTTTTCCTCCTTCTCATACTCCTTATATTGGTTCCTCTTGAAGTCCTACCAGCTGCTATTGGCAACAAAACCTTCCCATTTTCAAGTGGAGATGGCACAGGTGAGCATGTCTTGGAGCAGCTAACCCCCCATCGATGCATGTGAGAAGACCTAGAAGTATTAAAATAAATAATAACACAGGGATTTTTCCCAAAACACCAAGCAACCCAGAGAGAACTTCTTCCAAGTGTGGCAGGGCCAGACTTAAGTACCTTTCCTTCATAGTTATTGTGATGCCTCATGGTTTAATTAGATCTGTTGGATGTCTCTCTGCCATCTGCTCCCTTCCAAAAGCCAGCACCTGTCAGCAGAAGCTCCAGAACTGACTCTCCAATAACTGGCAGAATATATTTTCTCCTTCCTACGAGAAAATATATTGTTTCCTAAAAAAACGCAGCACCTGGGGGTGTCTTCCACTGCAGAAAACAAAGCACCCTAACTTTGAGGTTCCTGTTGGATTATTCTTGCTCTACAATATCAGCAGATTCACAACAAAAGCGGGGAAATGATAGGAGAGTGTGAGGACAAATATTTTAAGGCGCAAAGAAAATGTCAGAAATTTAAAACCCTAACTTGAGGAAAAAAAACAACAACTTGGTTTGTATCTAATAGGGCTTAATTTATTCAAATGGTTTGCTCACACTCTAGACACGCAGATGGAAGAGCCATCATGCAGTGACACTACCTCCCAGGTGACTCCTCCACTTGGCAGGACTCTCTTTGCCCACCCTTCTCTCATAATTAGGACTGGGATAGCAGTGCTGTTGAGACATGTAGCTGGCCTTGTGGGCTCTGACCATACTGGATGACATAATGTGTGCCCCCATTGAGGACCTTTCCTACCATTCATGCCTCCAAAGCCTGAGAGCTTTTCTCCATTTCATATCTACTGTTGAATAGACCTGCCCAGTTCAGCCTCATCACACTGAAGTCCCTAGGGAAGCTGAGGTCACTTGTTTATTTCATAGAATCATAGAATCATCAAGTTGGAAAAGACCCACTGGTTCATTGAGTCCAACCATTCCTATCAAACACTAAACCATGCCCCTCAGCGCCTTGTCCACCCACCCCTTAAACACCTCNATATTAGACCTTATCTGGGACAGCCACCATTCCACCTTTTGCTAAGCCAGCAGTATCAAAATGCACTATCAAAATCACATATTCCACATTAGCTAAGATGGCAGTCAGCCACCTGCCATGTACATACATATGTAAGCAGGACATCTTTCCTTTCCTCTCACCTTTTTTTCTTTTTTTTGCAATGGTTTCTGTCTCTCAGATATATAACCCTCTAAGCTTGAGGTCTTGGGAGAGCTCATTTCTTCAAGGACTGTGTCAGGGAAGGATGTTTTTCTAATACCTAAACCTCATTTGGAACCAGGAGGTAATAAAAGCTCATTTTAGGAGGCAGAAGACTTCCAGTTTGCATTTGTTTTCTGGAAGCAAACCATTCATCTAAAAATCAGTTGAGCTAGAGCCTGGGTGAAATTCTGGCCCTGTCAAAGGTAGTGGGCATTTTGCCACTGTCTACGTATTCACCACATCATTTCTTCTATAAAGGAACTGGAAACTGTTAATGTTTTCACACACAACAAATCCAGCAAGGAAAAGCTCTAGAACAAAGGGAGAAACAAATCCAGGTTTTACCACAACATGCTTTGTCTGCAGGTGAAACTAGAAAAGGTTCAGTAAGCGTTTGGACATCATGGTGATGGCTGTTGTGTCAATTATCACCTTGGAGATTCTCTCCCACAGTCAAAAAGAGCCAACAGTTACTGAATTCTCAGACACATGGTACTTAGATGAAGCTCTGAACAAAATTCGAAGGATGAACAACATAACCTAGGAATTTGGCCTATGATTACATGTATGTCTCCTTTTTTATCAGTTGAGCTTTATGCTGGTTTTGCTCTTTCTTTAGCATTTCACTGTTTTCACTAAACGTTTGTTTATCCCATATTTTTGAATTTTTTATAACAAAAGCATACTGATCAGCCATTTCATCTCTGTTCGTCTGGTAGATTACTGCTATGTGAGGGGGCTGCAAGTTGAAAAGTTAAACTTTCTAGCTTTTCTAAAAATGAAAGAGACAAACAGATTGGTTTTGGTTGTGTGTGGTTTAGGCTTTTTTTTTACAAACCTCTTTCTTCTTGGAAAAGTAGATAAAACCCCACAGTTACATCTTGGTGAATGTATTTGCATTCTCAAGAAACAGAGCTGAATACAGATGTTGCTACATATCACTGCACTACTGGGTTCTTATCGGTACTTATCCATCATTAGGGTTGTATGGGAAACAAACCATAACTCCGCTCTTCCCAGAATGCTTAGAGGAATGATCTAATTTTATGAAAGGGACTAGGAAAAGTGTCTTTTGTTTCAGCAGTCACTGAGATAGAATATACTTAAGTGCCCAAAAGTACCTAGGTGCCTAGCAGATTTTTGAAGGGTCTAGGAGTTTAGAAACCCCTGAAGTCAATGTTGGAATGGGATCTGGTCATTTCTTAAAAATCACAGTAGACACCTGAAAGTAGCTAGCTCTCCAAGCACTCAGGTGGAAAATCTGAGATGTTGTGGTTTTGGAAACTCTTCTCCTGCAGGATTATGAGTTCCAGCTGTTGCTGAAGTTCCGGGACAAAAGGGCTTCAAGATTCCTCCTCCATCATGTCACAACTAGATCATCACAGCACAGACCTTGCATTTATGGAAGCCGCTGTCTTTTGAAATCCAAATTAATGGCATATCACTTCAATCAACTCTCTGATCAGCATACATTTTGTGTTAATTTGTTCTTATCAAATACAGTTTTGAGCATATATTCACACATATTTTTGCTCCATGTTCCATTATAAAATTCAGCTCAGGTTGAGGTATGTTTTAATAGTCCGTTAGTGTCCTATAGAGAGCAAACCACTGGGCAACAGTAAATATTAAGTAAATTTACATGTGCAGTTGTACGGACTAAATATGCAGTGACATCATACCCAGTCTGAGTGTATCTATCTATGAACATAATTTGTGTTGCAGTTCTGGTTTAGTTCATTGGTAAGGGAAGTTACTGGTAAATCATGTGCTGTGAGAGAAAAGTAACCTTTTGTCTTGAGCTGGGAGATTCATTATCAGGCAAAAGCCTAACTGCAGCAGTAACAAAAAAAATCATATTGCTGTTAAATATCCAAAAGCTAAAAAAAAATTTAATAGTATTAAGGCTCTTGGTTTATTAACATAATAAAATGTTCCCTGCTTTTCAGGTTTCCGCTCCATCAAATTCCCTTGCTACTTTATTTTCAGTGGCATTTCTAATTTAATTTTTCATCCTATTTTTATAAGTGTAGATGATTTCTGATAATTAACTCGTCCTTGTTTGATAGACTGAGGACTGTTTGAGCTAAAAAAGACAACTTTTCAAGAAAAATTATTTCTGTTATAACATAATTGGTTGCAAAACCCTAATCCTTTTATGTGTTAGAGTTTTCATCAGAAAACTCAAGAACCCAAGAACCTCAAACTTGAAAATACTGTTTGTTTTCTTTAATGAAAAATTCAAGTTTTTCTAGACACACAGACCATTGCCAAATATCTCTAGCAATATTTGGCAGCAAAATGAGCTACATTATGAATAAATTTACCAACATTTAGAATTAATTCCAGAGTATTTTACCAACATTATTCAGCTGGATAATTGGGAAGCAAGTAGTTAACTCTTTAGTCACTAGGCCAGAGAAAAAGTTCATTTGGGTTATATCTACATAGCTGAAATTCAGTGCTTGATGCTTTTCTACCACGTCAGGAACTGAGGCTCCTCTGTTCAATGTGTGGGGAGAGACAAGAGCTGGAGAACGAGACTGCAGAAGCTGCCAGAGGTAGTAGAGAAATGCCTAAACAAACAGTAGAAGAGATGAAGGGGAGACCCACGTTCCCTTCCAACTTACTAGGCATTTCCATTTGACTCAAACTCATTAAAAAATAACCCTCTGCTTTCGGAGTTCAGTGTTTGTGTCAGGTTAGATCCCCTCAGAAACTTGGAAGATCTTCCTTGACAAACTGTATGTCATGCTGGGTATTTACTAGGCCATTTACCAAGGATATGTGAAACCAAGTCTCAGGTTTCTCCTTCAACTGTCTTGCTTATTCCAGCTCTGACCTTAGGTCATCTGTGTTTTGAGATGGGAGTTTCAAACATTTCTCTTGCACAAGATACTTCCATTTAAGGTGGAGGTGGGGATCCATTTCACCCTTATAGACACTGCCTATCAGGTCATGCTTGCCAATACAGTGTAAAGGTACCTGCAGCCCTATTTACCCTTCCTCAGAAATACACTATTGGTCTTGAAACTCATGATTTACACACTGTCAGGAAGGCAGGAGGTTGATCATGGGTCTTTCATGTCTTGGCTGAGAAGGGCAATCAATAGATTACAGGGAAGGATCCTCACTTCCACCCACATCCTGCAGCTGATTTAAGTACCTTACTTAGAGTTAAGCAAGATAAAAATAATTCAGATAAAAAAATTATTATTTCCCTACTACTATGGCAGCACATAATTATTGCTGATTTTGGACTATTTTTCTGTCTGTCTCAAGTGAGAAGCCTCTGAGTATCACACCAGTAGCGATTTCACTCTCCTTACACTTAGGGAGAAGCTAGGGCCCATACATTCCTCAAGTTACTGAAAGTTAAGCACGGTTTTCTTTGTAATAACTAGCGTGCAAGATGTTTATCCACCTCCAGAGTTCAGATAAACATTTTGACTTGTGACCATGGAATCATTCATTAGATGCTTAATTGTCTCCAGCCTTGCCCTTCCATTATTAGCATTTTTTACTGTTTGTACTAGGCTCATGGAAAAAGATAAAGATGTTACCCAGTAGTAGTTTGGTGGAAAGTGGGTACCTGCTTCACTACACAAATACTAGCCCACAAATACAAATCATTTCCATGAGAGATCAAACCTCCAGCCCTTCCTAGCTAGTTTCTGGAGGTTACTATCAGTATCCGGGTCCTGAAGAGAGATGCTGAAGTAATTAAGTCAGAACTGAATTTTCCTTCCTTATCTCCATTTTTGACAGGTTATTTTATATTTTACATCACAAAGTCTTACCTCCTAGACCCGTGGAGTTGTTTGGTTCTCCATAAGGCTTAACTTCAGCTTGTAGTTATGTTTTAGTATTCAAACAGATTTTGATTCCGTTTAAGCACAGCCGCAGAGGTAGCCGGTTCCGCATGACATCCTGTCTATGAGAAAGAACATTTTAAAGCCCATTTTACAATTTCTTCTACATTAAGTCTTAAGATTTAATAACATTGATGTTTTCATCTATAGTAATTTTTCCTGTTTCCCAGCTTGTTGCATCTCCCTAGACAAAGTCACTGCAGCCTTTTCCTGCTCTGCTATTGCTATAGAAGGCAAGGTGCAGGAAACCTGCCCCACCCCCCATCCACTGGAAAGCCCCTATGAGAAAAAGTGTTTGGGGTTGCTGCTCATGGGTGGAAATGGCTTTACAGGCATTTGCTTTCCTTTCAATGAAAAATTCTATGGAAAAAACCCACTTATCTTACTGTCTCTGAGTCATGGACCAGTTTTCATTAACTGAGAGTTTTGATGGAAAATTTTCAACCAGCTTTAATCAAACCTACCAGCAGGTCTGTAAGGATCTTCCCAAGGGTTTGTGTCAGACCATCATTTTAATACCAGGAAACTGACTGAAATGCTAACTAAAAATAGAATAATAAA
>WAAB01022397.1:0-13545 GCA_013389865.1 Piaya cayana
CTCCTAGACCTGGGTGTATTTAACCAGCCGCCCTGGTGCCTGTCACATCCTGGGGCAGACGACGGGGAGCTGTGATTACTTATTTCACAGCAGCTTGTTGCTCTCCCAAAGGAAACTTGGCTTTTCCCTCCACCCTGTGAGCACCCGTGGGTCTGCAGTTTGCATCACCAACGGTGCAACGAAGCTGGTGGAGGACCTGGAGAACAGGCCTTATGAGGAAAAGCTGAGAGAGCTGGGGGTGTTTATCCTGGAGAAGAGGAGGCTGAGAGGAGACNATGGCACCAAGGGCTCTGTCTGGGAGCCCAGGGATGCTCCTTAGTACCTCTGTAATTAACTTATGTCCATAACAAGCCTGATGAGTAATTTCTCCAGCTGCCCAGACTGCTCTCACCAGCACACCCTGGGCTCATAGTTGCCAGCAAGCACCTCTGAGGTGCCCAGCAGGCAGCTGCAGAAGAGGAGGAAGGGTCCATACTGCCTGAGGCGTGTGCACCTCCCCAAAAACCCTTTTTACTCCACCACAACAGCCTTCCAATACCACCTTTCCCCAGCCTTCCTTCACAACATCATAAAATATCAGATTTGAGGTGTTTTCCTGAGCATTTAGGTTAGACATTACGAAAAAAATTTTCACAGAAAGGGGCATTGGGCACTGGCAGAGGCTGCCCAGGGAGGAGGTTGATTCACCTTCCATGGAGGGGTTTAAGTGGCAGATGGACAAGGTGCTGAGGGACATGGTTCAGTGTTTGATAGGAATGGTTGGACTCGATGATCTGGTGAGTCTCTTCCATCCTGGTTTTTCTATGATGCTATGATTTTTTTGAGGCAAGAAGCCCCCGAAGAGAATCGCCTTTCCATCTCTTATTGTTGTGCAGCTCCAGGTTTGGCAAGTAAAGAAATGGTGACACATGAGTTCTCCTTCCCACCACCATCACAGTGCAGAGAAAGGCAGGAGGGCACCAAGCACGGGGAGGAAGGCTGCTGTGCTCCCCATTGAGAACGGTCCTGGAAAAAAGGACTTGGGGTGCTGGTGCGTGAGAAGCTCTACATGGGCTGGTAATGTGTGCTTGCAGCCCAGAAAGCCTGATGGGTCCTGGGCTGCATCCAAAGCAGAGGGACCAGCAGGAAGGGAAAGGGGATTCTCCCCCTCGGCTCTGCTCTGGTGAGACCCACCTGGAGCCCTGTGTCCAGTTCTGGAGTGCTCAGCACAGGGAGGACATGGAGCTGTTGGAGCAAGTCCAGAGGAGGCCATGGAGATGGTCTGAGGGCTGGAGAACCTCTGCTCTGAGGCCAGGCGTACAGAGTTGGGGTTGTTCAGTCTGGAGAAGAGAAGGCTCCAGGGAGACCTTAGAGCTGCTTCCAGTGCAGAAAGGGGCTCCAGGAAAGCTGGGGAGGGGCTCTTGATGAGGGAGTACAGGGATAGGCTGAGGGGGAAGGGTATTAAGCTGCAAGAAGGGAGTTTGAGATGAGATCTTAGGAAGAAATGTTTTGCTGTGAGGGTGGTGAGGCCCTGGCCCATGTTGCTCAGAGCAGTGGTGGCTGCCCCATCCCTGGAGGTGTTCAAGGTCAGGCTGGATGGGGCTTGGAGCCCCTGATCCAGTGAGAGGTGTCCCTGCCCATGGACCTGGATGGGCTTTAAGGTCCCTTCCAACCCAACCCAATCCATCCCATGATTCTATGGCTCGTAGCTGGGGTTTGCATTCACCCACACCAGTCTCCTCCCGACTGCTGCGTTTGCACAGGGACGTGCTCTGTTCTCCTGACTCAGTACCACACTGCTATTTAATTAACTTCTGACTTCTGGTTTAAAGGAGCAGTGCGCAAAATAGTTATTTTCTTCATTGGGAAATTCTTTTAATCCTTACCATAATTACAGCTTCCTCCTCTTTTAGTTTTTTAATTCATTTTTCTTAGCAGGGGGAAGGGAGGGAGGGGGAATATTTGCTGCTCTCCTTGTGGTTATCACATCCTTCAAATTACTAAAAGAGGCTGGGATAATAGGTCTGGTGATTATATATAGGCACCATCTGCTCTGTGGCTGCTTCCTATCAAAGTGCAGTTAGGAGAGTGCAAGGAGGATATTTTCTCTCCAGCTATATTAAGACTCTGTTTCCATCTCGGCTCCAAAGCGAAGCTCCCTGCATGCAAATGGCTCGGATGCGCCGTACTCAATGGCTCTGTTTTGGCAGCCTGGAAACTGGATTTTCTGTTTGATTTTGTTTTCCCCTCCCGTTTGCCGTTCCCATGAGTTACGCAATTGGATTTGAGGCTGGTTGCTCTGCATTTGGTGTTTTCTTGGAAACGCAGTTTCCACCCCCCTCCCTCCCTGTTTGCTGAGCAATATCGTCTCGAGAGCTGTGTCATGACTCGAACACAAGGCAATATCTGAGCAATCTGGAACGTTTCGGAGGATGGTGAGGGCAGCTTTTTAGGATGCATGAGCTCTCTGTTTGTAGAGGAGGCGGAAAGCTGAGCCGAGTTAATTTGAAGCAATAATGGGGAAGAATTAATACATGTTTTATGATGGCAACCGTGCCTCTCCTGCTGCTGGGGGGGCCTCTGGGGGAGCATTGCAGCGCTCCGTGTTTGAGGCAATGCAGGGAATCGGGAGATGTCCCTGTGGAGCACTAACCCCCTCAAGATCTTTTGCATCTTCTGATGTTATTAGGAAGAAATGTTTTGCTGCGAGGGTGGGGAGGCCCTGGAACAGGCTGCCCAGAGCAGTGGTGGCTGCCCCATCCCTGGAGGGGTTCAAGGCCAGGTTGGATGGGGCTTGGAGCCCCTGATCCAGTGGGAGGTGTCCCTGCCCATAGCAGGAGTTGGAACTGGGTGTGCTTTAAGATCCTTTCCAATCCAAACCATTCCATGTGGGGAAATGGATACTGCCTTTGCCCCTCAAAGACCCAACCGGGTTTTATTCTTTCCAAGAGCTGGTAAGATCTGATGCTCTTTGAAGAAGAAGACAGAGCAGAAGGACTAAGGCATCGCCAGTGCAAAGGGAGGGTGCTCGGGGTGGCCTTGTGAATCCCCGAGGGCTGGAGGCCACAGGAAGCCCAGAAGGCTGAAATTCAGAGGAATTTGTCTTGCAAAATCCAGGCCGTGGTGCCTGCAAGCGAGGAGGACTGAATGGCTTTCTTGAACGAATGAAAGAGAGTAAAAAGAGACAGGGGTGAAAATCCCAAATAAGTTGGTGTGGATGGAAAAGGGCACAGGGCTGTAGCAAAGCCACCAGTCCCCTTTCTGGGTGATGTTGGGGTGATGAGGCTGTGGGGAGACCTTAGAGCAGCCTTCCTGTACTTCATGGGGCCTCCAGGAAAGCTGGGAACAGACTTTTTAACAAGGCCTATTGTGACAGGAGAAAGGGTGATGGTTTGAAACTAAGGGAGAGGAGATTTAGTCTGGATATAAGGCAGAAATGTTGTGCAAAGAGTGTGGTGAAACACTCTCACAGGTTGCCCAGGGAGGTGGTGGCTGCCCCATCCCTGGAAACGTTCAAGGTCGGGTTGGATGGGGCTCTGAGGAACCTGATGGAGTTAAAGACGTCCTGCAAGGAGGGTTGGACTGAATGACCTGTAAAGGTCCCTTCCAAGCCAAAGCATTCTGTGATTGTGGGACATTCATCATTTAAGGTGTGTGTTGTCCTCCCGGGCTTTTATCACTCCTAAAGGTGTGCTCTGCAGAATTTTAATGGCTTTTTAGCGTGATTGGGTCCAAATTTCTTGCGACAACTCCAGAATTTTCACCCTCACCCATTCTACTCGACTGGCTAAGACTCTTCTTTTCTTACTCCCAGTTTCCCGTAGGTTGCATATTGCTACATAAAGGATGAGCGTCTTCCAGATTGGTCCCCAGAAGTAATTGTACCCGATAGAGGGATTTCTCCATCTGAAATATAATGTGTGGTAGAAGCTGGTGCTGTTGGCGGTCTCAGCAGGAAGATGCTCCTTGGAGCAGGGGTGGCAGAGGCAGTGGGGAGCACTTGCTGCTGTCTGAGCAGAGCAGATGCTCCCGGAAATCTCCACTGGGTGGAAAAGTACCGTAGGTGGGCGAGTTTCTGCCTCCCAGCGTGGTTTATCTGCCTTGATCCGTGAGCAGGGGAGGAATTTCTCCTGGGAGACCATAGCAAAAGAGTAGTGAATTCTGGAATAATTACGGAGGCGTAGTTCAGCCCAGCAGCATTGTTATTGATGGGTCGGGATTCCCCAGGGGTGAACACTGATTTTTCTGTGATTTGGGCCTAAATGTATGAAATAAACCACATTTATTGGCCTGAAGACTGGGGCATTGTGTTTACCCATGCAACACGCCTCCAATCCTCCATCCCCAGCACTGATTCCCACCTCCTGCCACCTCTCTGTCCTCCAGTCTGTGAGTTGAATCATGCTTGGGATTCACACACGCTCTGTCTTGCTCACCCCTTGCTGGATGCTCTGATAGGAAGACCCAGGCAAGGACCTGGGAAGCAGCTCCAAAGCTCCTGCTCGTTGGTGAAATGAGCTGGGCTTCCTTCCAGGAACGCATCCCATCACGTTGCTGGAGCCACCGAGAGGCTTGGGGTAGCGCAGCTGGAAAGCTGCTGCTCAGAAGAGGACCAGGGGGTGTTGGTTGACCGAGGCTGAACATGAGCCAGCAGTGGCCCAGGTAGCCAAGAAGGCTGACGGCGTCCTCGCCTTTTTGGTGGCCAGGGGTGTCCAGCAGGACCAGGGAAGCCATCCTTCCCTGGTGAGGCCGCACCTCGAATCCTGGGCTCAGTTTTGGTTCCCTCACTCCAAGGAGGACATTGAGGGGCTGGAGCATGTCCAGAGAAGGGAACGGAGCTGGGGAAGGGGCTGGAGAACAAGGGTTCTGGGAACGACTGAGGAATGTGGGGGTGTTTAGGAGGCTGAGGGGAGACCTCATCACTCTCTACCACTCCCTGAAAGGACATTGTGGTGAGGTGAGTGTTGTTCCTTCTCCCAAGTAACAAAGCGTAGGAAAAGAAGAAATAACCTCATGTTGTGCCAGGAGAGTCTTGGACACAATATCAGGAAAAATTTCTTCCCTGAAGGGATTCTCATGCCCTGGCAGAGGCTGCCCGGGGAGGTTGTGGAGTCCCCATCCCTGCAGGGGTTTAAAAGATGGGGAGATGAGGTGCTCAGGGATCTGGTTCAGTAGTGGACAGGTATGGTTGGACTCGATGATCTCCAAGATCTTTTCCCACCAGACAATTCTGTGATGAGAACTGTGTTTTTGGATGCAGCCCCTGCTCCTGCTGCCGCACAAATGAGTGAATAACAATAAAGACGATTCCTGTCGCAGCCAGGTGGATGCACACACGCCGTGGCTCGCAAACCCCTCTGCAGTCAGCAGAGACATCCCCTTCACCAGCTGAGCCTGGCCGGGGCCTCACATCCACTGCCCAGAGAGAGCAGCAACAAGTGGGTTATTGTTTCTTCAACAGGAAACTGTGTTTAAAAACTTCATTTTTTTTTAAAAAGCTTTGCTCAACTGGCTTTTCTGCAGGCTGGGCTTCTTCCTAATTTCTCTGCTTGAGGCAGCATGCTGCATATATCTATTTTTTCAAACCCTACTGCCTACAGCTCAGTGGTGGCTGCTTGTGTTTAAGACCCTTGTTCCACCCCTCCCTGTGCCCAATATCAGCCCCTGACGCAGAAACAAGGACATGGCTCATCCGTGCAAACCCAGTTAAAGTCACAGCCACAAAACCCAGGGAGGAAAAAAAAAATTAGAAAGAAAAGGCTCCAAGGGTTAGGGGATGTTGTGCTGAAAAATGTCCCATCGGGTTCTGGAGCTGCCCCCCAGCAGCGTGGGGAGCGGGTGAATGAGGAGCCCAGGAAGGAGGCTGCGTGCCAGCCGGGCAGCGTGACCCACTGGCAGCTGTTTCCAAGGGTCCTCGGCACAGAAACGCTGGAAGAGCCCCAAGCCTCAGCCTGCCAGCGCGGGGGAGCCTTCCCGGAGCAGAGGATGCGTCGTGACCAGGGTAGCAAGGAGGAGGTGGAGGAGAGTTGAACTTGGCGAGTGCTTTGAGATGGGGAATTGCAGGAGCTGCTCAGAATCCTGCTCAACCGTGTCCTGGGCTGCATCCAGAGCAGGGGGACCAGCAGGGCGAGGGAGGGGATTCTGCCCCTCTGCTCTGCTCCTGTGAGACCCACCTGGAGCCCTGTGGCCAATTTTGTAGCCTTCAGCACAGGAAGGACATGGAGCTGTTGAAGTGAGTCCACAGCAGGCCAGAAAGATGATCCAAGGGCTGGAGCAGCTCTGCTGTGAGGACAAACTGGGAGAGTNTTTTGCTGTGAGGGTGGGGAGGCCCTGGCCCGGGTTGCCCAGAGCTGCCCCATCCCTGGAGGGGTTCAAGGCCAGGTTGGATGGGGCTTGGAGCCCCTGATCCCGTGGGAGGTGTCCCTGCCCAGGGCAGGGGTGGAACTGGATGGGCTTTAAGGTCCCTTCCAACCCAACCCATTCTATCATTCTATGATTATTTTGAGTTGTAATCTGCTGTGTGGACTCTGCCCTGATGAAATGGTTCTGAGGTTGTCGTCCCATGTGCATCTATCAAGGACTTTCCCAGCACTTCAAGCCACGTTTAGCAAAGGGCTCGCTGGGGCAGCAGGAAAGCTTGTTAACCATCCCATGCGACTTGGAGGAAGGTCTGCCTGCAGAGCCCAGTTCCTTGGCTCTAATTACAGGAATGGGTGGCTTTTTCCTCCTCAGGCTGAAGAATTGGCCCGAAATCCTGAGAAACCACAACACAAATGTCTGACGCTGTTCCACATTGGGCTTTGGTGAACAAAACCCCTCTTGCAATTAGCCCTCGCCTAGCAAAATAGGCAACACCACTTCAAAAAGGAAGAGAGGGGGGAAAAAAAGAACCCAGACCCCAAGGCTCCCCAGGGAGCGCACTTGCAGCCTCAGAGTTTCTTGAAGCACTTTACTGTCCCTGCCAGCCCAGCCAGGGTTTGGTCCCTGGAAAAGCTGGTTTTGATGGGGAGATGGGGGCCCCATAGGGCTACTCCTCACTGCTCCAGCCCTGTGGCAGCGTGGTCTGCAGCTGCCTCCTGCGACACAGAGCCCTGCACACCAGGGTGGTTGCATTGTCACCATCGCTCCTTCTCCATCCTGGTAATTATTTTCCCCTGGGAAAATCAAGCTGAGCTTCGTTTTAAGCCTAAGAGTGCTTCAGTAGCACTTCATGCTTCTCAGCACTGCTGGCTACAGGTTGTTTATCACGTCTTTCCCTAGGATGCAAAACATCCCAAGCTCATCCCAAAGGCTTTATATTTAGCAGCGACTGCTGGCTTGTGGCTGACCTTGATCTGGAGGCCACGAGGAGCTTTCTTGCAAGGAAACACAGGCTAGAATGGGCTGAGGACAACCCCTGTGGCCACTCAGGGCCACGGCAGTAGAGCAGTGATACAAACCTGCTTATCATGAGGAGGAGCATCTTGGCTTGGATCAGAAACGGTGTGACCAGCAGGTCCGAGGAGGTTCTTCTCCCTCTGTACTCAGCACTGGTGAGACCGCACCTCAAATCCTGTGTTCAGTTGTGGGCCCCTCACCACAAGAAGGATTTTGAGGATCTGGAGCGAGTCCAGAGAAGTGCAACGAAGGTGGTGAAGGGGCTGGAGAACAGGCCTGATGAGGAACGGCTGAGAGAGCTGGGGGTGTTTATGCTGGAGAAGAGGAGGCTGAGGGGAGACCTCATTGCTCTCTGCAACTACCTGAAAGGAGGTTGTGGAGAGGAGGGAGCTGGGCTCTTCACCCAAGTGACAGGGGACAGGACGAGAGGGAATGGCCTCAAGCTCCGCTAGAAGAGGTTTAGGCTCAACATTAGGAAAAACTTCTTCAGCTAAAGGTTTCTCAGGCCCTGGCAGAGGCTGCCCAGGGAGNTTCATGGAAAGGGTCATTGGTCACTGGCAGAGGCTGCCCAGGGAGGAGGTTGATTCACCTTCCCTGGAGGTGTTTAAGGGACGGGTGGATGAGGTGCTGAGGAACAGGGTTTAGTGACTGACGGGAATGGTTGGACTCGATGATCCAGTGAGTCCTTTCCAACCTGGTGATTCTGTGATTCTATAATTCTACGATTCTATGACCGTGACCTGCTCTGGCCCCCATCCCATTGGATACCCAGCTAGAAGGAGCCAGACTGGGCAGCGTCTTTGCAGAGCGGGTCCCTGGGGAGTGGATGGCTCTTGCACCGCGTGAGTGAGCCTGCAGCAGGCAGGAAAACCCTTCTAAAGCAGAAGTGGGCACGCTTACAAGTAGCAGGGGATCCGTGTGCCAGCTTGCTTGCACTTTGGAGTGGTGGTTTCCTCTCTTTGTTTGTCCAGCTCACACCACTGTGGCACTCAGAAAGGCAGGCGTGCCTCTGGCCACCTCCTGGAGGCTTATCTTACCCCAGAAGAATATATTAGATTTCCTTTTTCAATTAAAGCTTAATATTTTTGCAATAATAAAGCATAGAATCATAGAATCACCAGGTTGGAAGAGACCCGCCAGATCATCGAGTCCAACCATTCTTATCAAAAGTCTAAGCATAAGGTTACACACTCACATTCTTTTTTTTCCTGTGGAATTTAAAGCGCTCGTAGACCACTTATTTTAGGAAAATAAGTGACCGATCCTGCTGAGAAGTTCCAGCTCGGCTGTCGGCAGCCCCAGATTCACCTTGAACCATTCAAAAACCATGCAGGATTGTCAAAAGCAGGGAATGATCTACACTGAACTGAAACTTGGAAAATCATTAGCTATGTTCTCTGTTTCAATAAAGTCAGAGCATGAAGACAAACAGCAGCATTGATAGACATCTTGATGAATCCCCTTTCTGAGGGTTAGAAATTAAAAGAGAGACGTGTGCACACCAGTCAGGTTCCAGCCCAGGGTTTGCAGCCTTTTTAAGCCTGAAATGTAGAATCGTTAAGATTGGAAAAGACCTCTAACATCATGTCCAACTGTCAGCCCAATATCATTGTGGCTGCTAAGCTGTGTCCCAAAATGCCACGTCTGCTCGCTTTTTGAACCCCTCTAGTGATGGAGACTCCACCACTGCCCTGAGCAGCCTCTGCCAGGGCTTCACCGCTCTGTCAGGGAAGAAAACTTTCCTACTATCCAGTCTAAACCTCCCATGGCTCAAATTGTGTCTATTCCCTCTCATCCTATCTCTTGTTACTTGGGAGAACAGACCAACACCCACCTCACCACAACCTCCTTTCCGGGAGCTGCACAGAGCAATAACGTCTCCTCTTCTCCAGGCTGAACAACCCCAGGTCCCTCAGCTGCTCCTCCTTAGACTTGTTCTCCAGCCCCTTCACCAGCTTCATTCCCTTCTCTAGACACACTCCAGAAGCTCAATATTGTTCTTGTAGCAAGGGGCCTAGCGTGGAGCACAGAATTCAAGGTGCTGATGAAACTGGTAAGGCAGTTTGCAAGAAACCATGATGCTCCCTGGTGTCTTATAGCCGGAAAGCGGAGCCTGAAGTCGAGCCAGCACTAAAGGCTCTTAAATAACCTCCATCTCACATGTTAACAGCGGTACCGGGAGCAACTGGGGTGGTTTCAAGGAGCTGGTGATGTTTTCTGCTCGCAGCATCCTTTGCAGAGGAGTCACCCCCACCGCACCTCGTGCAGTTGTGTGAATTGGCTCAGAGTTCAGTAAATACACTTGTGGTTTGGTCAAAACACGTTCTGCTGGAGCCCAGCATTGCGTTATCTCAGGGAAAGGAGTGGAACCTATTTTTGTGTGTTGCACTGGGTGATTTCTGATTGTTCCTGGCCATCCTGCAGAGTTCATTATTTTTCCTCCAGCTGACACTGGCTTCTAATTAGGGGACGTAAAATTAAGATGGAAGAGCCGCAGCAGCAGTTTGCAACGGCGTTGATGCTCAGGAATGAGTCTGGGATGCAGTTAAGCCAAATATATCCTCTCGTTTGCAAGATTTTTGTGGGGAGAGGAGGTTTAAACACTGCAGAGTAGCAGCTGCTGTTTCTACCCTGTAGGAGGGTAGAAACAGCCTCCTCAAAGTGGCCAACCAGCTCCTGATCTCCTTGTCCATTCTCCTGCATCGCTCAGTCATCCAGAGGGCATAAACATTTCCTAACCTGGAGTTTTTCCTACAGCAAAACTGGGGTGATTTCTCCCCACCAGGGTGCTTGGCCACAGCTGGAGGCAGCAAAGCAGAAGGGGCTTGGGATAGAGCTGCTGCGGCGCTCAGCCCTGCTGATGCGTTTTGACTGATTTATCAGTTTAATCCCATATTTCCCCTAATATTTATTGATGTTTTGATGCTACATATGTGTATGTGAGATCCCAAAGGCCCCGTTACGGTGCTGCTTTAGGGGTACAATTGCAAAACCAAGAGCTGAAATGGCTTGACCAAGACCTTCTCAAATCCGTCTATTTCCCTGGCTGGATGCACCACAACTTTTGGAAAATGTAACACTGCTGCAAAACCAATCCTGTGTCCTTGTTGACATCCTTTCCGACTGAAAGACTTCTGTGAGATATTTCTGTAGTTATTTAGTGGGGAGGGAACAAATCATAGAATCGTTAAGGTTGGAAAAGACCTCTCAGCTCATCCACTCCAACCATCAGCCCAGCCCCACTGTGCCTGCTAAACCACATCCCCAAGTGCCACGTCTACACATGTTTTGAACCCCTCCTAGGATGGAGACTCCACCGCTAGAGCCTCTCCCAGGATTTAACCACTCTTTCAGGAAAGGAATATTTCCTAATATCCAATCTAAACCTCCCTGGCGCTACTTGAGGGATCATTCCCTCTCATCCAATCACTTGTTACTTGAGAGATGAGACCGATACCCACCTCAGCACAACCTCCTTTTGATTCTTTCCTATAACCCATCCCTTTCTTCCCTGTACCCTGTTAGTGTTACATGCTGGTAGAAGAAAGCGTTTTCAGAAATAGGAACAATTTAGACCCTGCAGAAACCCTCGGGGTTTTGGCCTCTTCCATCAGCTGCATGTTTCACCAGCTGCTTTTTACAGGTTCTTAATAAATGGAAACGAGCTCTGGTGTTTTTCACTCCCCTCCTTTTACAACGCAGCTACTTGCTCCTTTTCATTCCGCTTCTGGTCAGCAGAGAGAGCTTTGATGGAAGATTTTCCCCCAGGCTTTAGCTGGGAATTAAACCTGGCTTGACGTGGACAGCAGAGCCCACCTGGCTGGGGGCTTCACCGAGACTCGTTGCTACAAGGAAATAACACGTGGAGGAGCCGGGAGTGGGTTTGATGAAACCTGGAGAAGAGGAGGCTGAGGGGAGACCTCATTGCTCTCTGCAACTACCTGAAGAGAGGTTGTGGAGAGGAGAGAGCTGGGCTTTTCTCCCAAGGGACAGGACGAGAGGGACATAAGGAAAAAATTCTTCACAGAAAGGGTCATTGGGCACTGGCAGAGGCTGCCCAGGGAGGCGGTTGATTCACCTTCCCTGGAGGGGTTTAAGGTGCAGGTGGACGAGGTGCTGAGGGACATGGGTTAGTGTTTGATGGGAATGGTTGGACTCGATGATCCATTGGGTCTCTTCCAACTTGGTGATTCTATGATTCTGTGATTCAATGAATTTCCTCCAGGTTTTGTATGGAGTTCAGAAATTTGATTTTGAAGGAAAAATGGCAAAGTTTTTGCTTTGGTTTTGTATGGGCTGAAAGGTTGTTTAAACTCCTGTGCCTTCAGAATTCCCTGGAGCAGAAAAGGTGCTTTTCATTTAATCTACCCTGCAATGAGGTTTAGAGTGGCTAATTTGGGGAAATTTGTGTCTTTTTCCGCAGAATTTTAACCTGGAGATGAGAAGGCACCAGGGAGACCTTTAGAGCAGCCTCCAGCATTGAAAGGGGCTCCAGAAAAGCTGGGGAGGGGCTCTGGATCAGGAATTGAAGGGATAGGATGAGAGGGAATGGTTTTAAGGTGAAAGAGGGGAGATGGAGATGAGATCTTAGGGAGAAATGTTTTCCTGTGAAGATGGTGAAGCCCTGGCCCAGGTTATCCTGACAAGTCTTGGCTGCCCCATCCCTGGAGGGGTTCAAGGCCAGGTTGGATGGGGCTTGGAGCCCCTGATCCAGTGGGAGGTGTCCCTGCCCGTGGCAGGGATGGGACTGGATGGGCTTTGAGGTCCCTTCCAACCCAAACCATTCTATCACTCTATAATTTGCTCGTCTCTAGAAATGTCTCCTTGTCTCCTCATTAACAGACCAGTGCAGATGGTGGTTTTTTTAGCCATCACGACGTGAACCCCACATCTGCACCCAGGGGCACAGTGAAAATAGCAGCGTTGACTCGGGTTTGATGCAAACCAGAAAAGCTCTTCCCATAGTGCTGGATCCAGAACTCTTACCAGGTGATGAGACACGGCTCTGGCTGAGCGGCTGCTAAATCCCAAGCCTTTTTTTTTTTAGTCCCAGTTATCAGGAAGCAGCCCCCATGAAGTCCAACTAATTTCACTGAGAGTAACTGCAATAAAGCATTAAACAAGTGTTTTATGTCCTAATCTGTACATTAAAATACATTAACTGCATTTATGGTTTAACCAGCAGTTTAATGACTTTGTGAATGATGAAATTTGAATTTCATTCAGCAAACAGACCCATCTTTTCATGTATTTTTCATTACAGGAAACAAAGACAGTTCACCCATCTCCATCTTTTCCTCTAAATACCATATATTACCCCTGCTAACCAAGAGACCCAGGGAAAAAAATACCTAAATCTTTAAAGATGTAACTAAAAATGAGAAATGGAGAGTGTTCAGTAAAAATTGTGTTTAAAAATCTATTCAAGTTGTAACACTTCTACCAAAAAAGCACCAGAAAATCTAAGTTTTGGGGTTTAATACTTAGAATCATAGAATCACCAGGTTGGACGAGACCCACCAGATCATCGAGTCCAACCATTCTTATTAAACACTAAACCATGTCCTTCATACTTCAGCAAATGTGAGATATTTCTCTACTTAACTGAAAGGCAAGACAGTGTCCACCCATCGTAAGGTCATAGAATCAAGAAATCACTAAGCTTGGAAAAGATCTCCAAGCTCATCCAGTCCAACCATCATCCCAACCCCCCCTGTGCCTACCAAAACCATGTCCCGAAGTGCCACATCTGCACGTTATTTGAACCCCTCCAGGGATGGAGACTCCACCACTGCCCTGGGCAGCCTCTGCCAGGACTTCACCGCTCTTTCAGCAGATAAATTTTTCGTGATACCCAGTCTAAACCTCCCCTGGTGCAACTTGAGGCAGTTTCTTCTCATCCTGGAGAGAAATAACTCCAAATCGCGGTTGCTAGTACCTCGCTCTTTTTCTAGCGGTGTTTAAGTTATTTCTTAAAAACAAATTGAACTTCACGGAAGTTCAAATTTTCATCCAGGAAATACAAACAGACAGCAAAACAAATCCAAACCTTTACAAAGATACTTTTTCAGGGGGAACTCAACCTCACCTCTTTGTCACAGTTGTGTTTTCACTGTTGCTTTGGGTCTTTGCTTTTGCAACAGGTTCAAGGGTGTGTGCTTGCTTGGAAGAGAACTGGGGTTGTTTAGC
>WAAB01022398.1:4581-52598 GCA_013389865.1 Piaya cayana
GTGATTCTGTGATTCTGTGATTGAATAATTTAGTTGGAACAAACCTTTGAGATCACCAATTCCAAGCATACAGGTCCACAACTAAAGCACATCCCCTAGCACCTCATCTACCCTCTTTTGAACACCTCCAAGGATCCTATCACCTGTCACTTGGGAGAAGAGATGCACTCTGCTACAACCTCCTTTCAGGTAGTTATAGACAGTGATAAGGTCTCCCCTCAGCCTCCTCTTCTCAAGGCTAAATGAACCCAGTTCCCTCAGACACTCCTCATAAGGCTTGTTCTCCAGCACCTTCACCAGATTTTTGACCTTCTCTGGACATGCTCCAGCACCTCAATATCTTTCTTGTAGTGAGGGGCCCAAAACTGAATACAGTACTCAAGGTATGGCCTCATGAAAGCCAAATACAGGAGTACGATCATTTCCCTGGTGCTACTGGTCACACTATTTCTGATACAGGCCAAGATGCCTTGTTTATGTTTTGTAAACAAGCTCTCATCAAGGAAGTACTTACCTTGAACTCCTTGATAAACAGCTTGCTGCAAAGCTCATTGAAATTCATTTAAGAACTTCCACTTATTTCAGTGGAATATGGAGCTTAGTACGTGACGCTGTTCTTTTCTTCCAGGCTTTTAATTTAACAAAGTATTTGACTATTGCTAGTAACCTGGTATCCTTGACAAAGAAAACTTTGTCCAATTACGCATTTTTTCAAGTCTTCTATGATTACTCCACTAATCATCCATTGTAATAAGATGGGTTGAATTCAGACTATTAAACTCTCATTTCAATCATTCATGTACAGTTTCCATTAAATCAATACGTGACATGGGCAGACAGTGGAACATGAATGTTATAAAGATGGAGTCTAGAATCTGGTCTTCAGCCCTGATTAATCATTTTTTCTGACTTCATATGGGACAACTTCTATAATGTTCTCTCTCAGCATTCAGCTTATGAATGTTGTTGAACTTTCTCTACTTCTGCCATAGTCCCTTCCATGAAAATGCCTGGAATGCCCCATTGAAAAGATATTCCTTGTGTGTATCTTGCTCATGACTGAGTAACTGCAGAGCAAGAACATATTTTACTGACTAGAGATGCAGAACTGCCCTTTAAAGACTGGGAGGATATTACTGTATTGTAAAAATGTGCTTTCAAAGCCCTGCACTTGTTACCTACTCTCTTTGTCTTTTCCACTTTCTTCCCAGCAGATGTTATCTTCCATTTAAGGAAAATGTGCTTCTCGGTATAGTTGTGATATTACAGTTTTAAGTCTGTGGACATGCTTATGTTTTCATTTCAAAATATAACTCAGTTGTTTATTCATCTTATCATCATTAGAATACAGAATTTCCATAAAACCCCAAATGTTTTCTGCCCCCTTAAGCAGGGAGTGTTCTGGGATACTGGTGTAGTTCTTCCCATGATTAGCATGGAAGTAACCATTATCATCAGAATCAATATGTTTCCTACAAACATCATGCTAAATCTCTCATATAAGCTGTAAATCTGAGCAAATTTTAGTATCTCCCACTATTATTACTGGCTCACAGTTTTCTGAAATTCTCCACTCCAATAATCTTTTTTTCCCCCCTACATTTAAATATTTCTATCACAAGTTCTTAGTTTACTGCTTCTAACACGTTTTTCAGCTCAGACTTCTAAAGAAAAAAAGGCATATAAAAAGGATTAGTAATGCAAATTTTGCCTGTACTCTTTATGAGATAGGACAAAGTGAAAGGCTTGTCTGTTTCTTGGTGTTTCTCTGAAACGATTGCACAGAAATCTGACTTCACCAGATCAGTGTAAAACTGTTGAGTTTCCTCAGCATTTGAACAAAACAAAAACAAACAAACAAAAAATCTTTCCTGTTTTTGTCCTAATAGTTGCCAGAAATCTACTCCCTGAATGTCTTTTTTTTTCCAGTATGTGCTGTCCAGTTTCTTCATACTAGAAAATGCAATTTTTGCATTTAAAACTTCCTGCTTTCAGGTGTCACCTTAAGATGATAGACCTATTAAATGGTAGTGTCCTTAAAGCCAATATCTTCCTTGGGTGTAAAGGGTTTTCAGACAGGCAAGTACCTCAACTCAAATCCTGGAGGTCAGAGAAAGTTACTGTAATGTCAAATTACAACCCTGGGGCATTATTAGAGCGTATTCATTCAATTTTGTCAATCTGGTCATATTGAATCTGCAGCTGGCTACAGCAGAGAATTACTTTTCCCCTGCTATAAACCTGGTATCTACTTTAGTTTATATTATAACTCCAAGATTTTCATATAGCAACTTTAAAAACACTAAGAAGAATCAGAATCCTCCGAACATCTTCATTTGTTATGTATGATGGTGATACAAAAAAAGTAGCACTACTGAAAACCCCCACATGCCCACAAAGAAGAGCACAAATTTTTTTAAAGGCAAGTAGAATTAATCATAGTTATAATTCTGATAAGAAATTTCAGATTATGAGTACCACCACAGGCACAAAGCACAGGGGAACTCAGTCCTAGAGGAACTTGCTTTGGGGAGTTGCAATGGAAGCCTGTGTCAGAAGATGGCACTAGAGACCGAGCTGTGAGACAGAAGTTGTCCTCGGAGGGAGAATGAAGATTTAGGTTTGAAGTTTTCGTACTTTTTAAGTTCTTCTTTAAAGCAATATAGCTGAAGGTCTTTCTCTCTGCCTTGTATTGTAAACCCTTGTGATACTGCGTCTGTTCCATCACTTGTGTATCACTGATGCAGTTTTATGGATACTTTTCTATCGGTTAAATTCAGGCAGGCTGCAAAGCCAAACTATTTCGTCACATTTTGTGTGCTGTTTGGAAAATGCTAGTGTTTCCTTTCACAGAGTGATAGATTCAACTTATTGGAAAAGACCTTTGAGATCACCAATTTCAAACATACCTGTCCACTACTAAAGCACATCCCCTAGCACCTCACCTACCCTCTTTTAAACACCTCCAAGGATGACGACTCAATCCCTGAGCAGCTGGTTCCAGTGCCCTATAACTGTTTCAGTGAAAAAATTGTTTCCTGATGTCTAATCTGAACCTCTACTGGTGCAGTTTGAGGCTATTTCCTCTCATCCTATCACCTGTCACTTGGGAAAAGAGAACAAACTCCACTACAACTTCCTTTCAGGTAGTTATAGACAGCAATAAAGTCTCCCCTCAGCCTCCTTTTCTCAAGGCTAAACAACCCCAGTTCCCTCAGACACTCCTCACAGGACTTGTTCTCCAGCCCCTTCAACAGGTTTTTTGCCCATCTCTGGACTCACTCCAGTACCTCAATGTCTTTCTTGTAGTGAGGGGCCCAAAACTGAACACAGTATTCAAGATGTAGCCTCACTAATGCTGAGAACAGAGCCACACAAGTGTCAGAGGGAGAGATTTAGAGAGTCTGGCTTGGGTATCTGCATAAGCAGCTGAAAGCCAGGTTGATTTTCTTGGAGATGTTTCCTGAGATGCTGAGGTTTTGTCAATTTCTTGAGCAACTTCTACCTCAGGTCTTATCCTGCACATTGTTTAATGGCTAGAATCTCTAGGTCATTTGAATCTCTTACAGAAGCTGGGTGTCTTTGCACCTTCAGGGGCTCAGAGAGGATAAGCAAAAGAAAATAAAATGTAGGAAGGTACGAAAGGGAAGATACCACATGTATTTGAGTAATTATATATGCAGCTGTGAATTATAATTAATTGAAACAAGCTTTCTCAAAGCAGTATGCCCTGTTGATCTGAATTTTTCAAGACCAAATCACTTGGATAATATGGTTTTGGCAAAACTGAACTAAAACTTTGACAACAAAAATAGGTGTTCTGCCTCATTCTATGTTCTCCAGAATGTGATCAGTGCTACTGCCTTTCTTTCTGGCTCATCATGTTCAAAAGTTTCCCCTTGCACTCACATTATTTCTTTGATTATCCATAGGTCTCATGTTTAAATTTTAATAAGTGATACTTTACACTACTGTTATGTAGGGTTTTCTCAAGCATGCTTTTCTATTAGATTCTTTATGGATATTAAATATACACATGGAAATCCCATTCTATGCATATTTTCCAGCTTGGAGTAATTTAATGGAGTAGTAGTAGTAGAAAACCAAGGAAAAATATGACAAGATATTCAAGTTTTACATAGTGTTTCCCAGTCAAAATTCATAGGCAAAGAAGGCGAAAAAAAATCTTGTGAACAGTAACAGAATAATAATACATGAAAAATTTATTTTGACAATTGTAATGATAAAAACATGACATGTATAAGAAAAGTAATAGATTTGCAACCTCAGCTTGCAGAAGAATGAACACAATTTATTATCTCTAGACAGAGGCTAAAGGCCTTAGAACTGTAAGAAGGGTATGCAGCAAACTCACTGCCCTGGACTTCAAGAGAGCAGATTTTGGCCTATTCAGCAATCTGTTTGGTAGGGTACTATGGGATAAATCCCAAAAGGAGAGAGAAGCCCAAGAAAGCTTGTCAGTATTCACGGATCACCTCCTCTAAAATCAGGAGCAATGCATGCCAACAAATGGAAAGCCAGGCAAAAATGCCATGAGGGCAACATAAACGAACAAGGAACACCTGGACAAACTTAAACACAAAAGGAAGCCCAGAGAGGGTGGAAGAGAGGGTAGGTAGCCTGAAAGGAATACAGAAAATTTGTCCAGTCATCCAGGAATCACGTTAGGAAAGATAAAGCCAAGTTAGAATTGAATCTCACCAAGGACATCAAGGACAACAAGAGCTTCTATAGCTATGATAAAAGGAAGAGTAGGGAGAGCATGGGCCCTTTACGAGAGGAAACAGAAGACCTGGTTACACAGAATATGGAGAAGATTAGAGTACTTGAAAACTTTTTTACCTCAGTCTTCATTGGCAAGCCAATGATCCATAGTGAATGGCCAGTTGCCTATGATTTGGAGGGAAATGACCTGTCACCCTTACATTTTTTTTAAATTGACTTACCTTAGGTTCTTATTCGCATGTTCAGAGTTGAGATGTCTCGTATTCTAGATTTGAAGGCTCACTGGAGTGCAATTAATTGCTAATCTCAGTAGGAAATTATGAATAACTTGGTGATAAGTCTCTATAATGGTATGCAATCTGTCAATATAAAGAACATAAAATTTAAGGAAAGAGCATTATCATTTTCATCATGACTATGTTTTGATTTAGGGTATCTTAAATTTGCAATTCATATCTCCATTTCAAATCCATTTCCATTTTTCATATAAATGGTGAATCACCTTTTGAATCTTACAGCCCTTTGAATAAAGGAGTTTGTTCATTCATCCATGTAGATCACTTTAAAAGAAAAGATTAGATGGGCCTATTCCTCTTATAATCTATTAGATTCTTTGTGTAAGTTATCATGCAGATGACTTAGACAAAGGATAGAATGTTCTAAATTTAGCACAGGTTACCTCTCTGTGTCTTCCAGTTTTTTTACAGATTGGAAAACTACAAGTAGAATCAAGTCTGGAAGAGTGTTCGTGGCTTGGGAGATGCATATTTTTTACTAAATATCATCCAGTTTGACATTTGTCTGATACAAGTAACATTGCTAACAAAAATGAAGATAATCCTTAAATTAGTAAAGTATTGGTTTATTTAAACTACATAGCATTTACTGGGAGAGATTAACTGTTCAGATGTTTGGGTGGTTTTGGGTTTTTAATGGTGCCTTTGTAGACAAATTTATATATGTGTTTTAAATTGCTGTATTTTTTAATTGGTTTACAATTAAATGCTGCTGAGATTTCCAGAGAAGTGATACATTAAAATGCAATGACGTTTTTGTCTAGGTGGAGTGGAGCAAGCTTGATATATAATAAATGGTGTTGATAGTGTTTCAATAGGTGTCATATATTTTGAAATGCTAAAAAACCTTTTAAAATGATCTATAACTTTTTTTCTAAAGCTTGTATTATGAAAGAAACCCTTAAATCTCTCTTTGTAGTTATGACAATTTCATTCTACTTTCCTTTGCAGTATTTTATTTTACTTACCATGGGATGTTCTATATTTGCTGATATCTCAAGACTGATCCTAGATCACACCATTTCATACATGCAGATACGAAGGGAACATCTAAAAACGTCTTCATGTAAATTTGGTAACCTATTTTTATGAAGGGCTGTACTATATACTAACACATCCATTCTTGGAAATATTGTCTCCACTGAAAATTTCAAGACTATTTCCAATAATGTGCGTTTACCAAAAAAAAAGCAAGGATTGGGCAATGAAATGGCACAATTAGTCATAAGTTTAGCCAGAGCTACCATTTGCAGTTCAAATTTATCCTTCTCTTTGAAAGATTATTCTATTAAGTTCACTGAACTGTAAAATTAAGTATTGTGAGCAAAATGTTCATTTAATTTAAATTAAAATAATTTTGATGATTTTCCTAAATTTATGCTGCATAACATCGAACCTCCCATATCATGGAACTCAGTCATCTATGAATGCTGGCAACTAAGTCATATAATAACCTTTATTTTACAATGGCTAAAAAATTGATTATTTTCTTCACTTTGAATCATTACTTAAAAAATATTGTATTCTTGAAACTCACTGTATGTTTTCTGTAGGATAACTTAAAAGAAACTTAATCCTTTTTCCCCTTCCACAAAGTCAAGTGTTTTAATGGTCGGTAATTTCATGTGATCTAGATGAAATTCTTCTATTAACATTTGATAAGTTATTTGAACATTTATTTGTCTGAATGAAGTCTACTTATCAGACCTGTGTCTTGCCAGCCTCTTTAAAAATGTTAATATCTTTGAAAATTATCTTCACACGTTATGCTGCTGTCAGAACAGCATGGAGTTTGTGATATTGTTCTGCAGAGGGGGATTTACCTGTGAAAAAAAATTATCAAAAATCCACTTGACAGGATTCTTTCTGCACTGGACCCTTTCTTTCTGCACTGGACCCTATATTCTGAAATAGTTTTAACTTTCCAAGGTGCCACAGAACAGATAATAAAAAATCCCAGCACCTAAATTCTTCCAAGCCTACAACTTCAGGTTAGAGTTTAATAAAGCATCTTACAAACCTTCATTTCACAATTCCACAGAGTCTCTTAACTATTCAACTTGATGGGAAAGTACTTTTCTTGCTAAGTATATAAGGGGATAAAAATATTCTTTATCTCTTCTACTGAACTGACACCTTTTTAGAATTTGTTTTCTGGACATTGAGAGGAAACGCCTGTTTTCTGGGTTTCTGTATCTCATTGAAAAGACTTGCTATGTGCATTTTTAGCAGTTAATTCACAGTATGATCTGATATTTAGTATTAAAATCTCAAAGTGAAAAGTACTACTCTTTCCAAGTTCCTCTTACTTCTCGTAGGTTTGAAGCATTCTTAAGTAGAGAATGTATTTGGTTTGGAAGGACTGTATCATGCAACAGTGTATTCAGATGTCCTTTGCTACTAAAAATGATTCTTTTATTTCTTTAAAATATTGGGTTTCTAGGTATTATCCACAGTTTTTTTAAAAGAAAAATGTGTTTTAAATGTTTGATAACCTTTTCCCAAATAGGTAAATAGCATTTTTGAAATTCTTCTTTGAAAAAGTAGTTTTGGGTGTTAGATATTGTGCTCTAGCCATCTTGATTAAATTTTATTTGAACTTAAAACAAAACCAAAGATTATGACTAGCTATGATCATAGACAAAATATCCTGTTTCTATATTGAATACCATTGATTCAGCAATGTCTTTGATCTTATTGTAATGTTTAGAGAAGTTGCTGTATAGCTGTCATATCCTAAAACCTAAACCTATGAATTCAACTGACTCAAAACATATATAATCCCATCATAGGCATTCAGCCTCATTTACATCAGGGAAAAGATGCTCCCTTTGCCCCCATCCTCCAGTCATAATTATGACATTAATTCAGATTTGTTATTAGTTTTAATGTAAAAACTACTTCATAGAACGTTCCCCACCCTCCTACCATGCATAGACACAACTCTTCCACAAGTCCAAAAAGAAAGAACCCAAAACAGGAGCAGTTCTGAGGTTGGAGTCATGGTTGTATTTTTCAGAGAGTGAGTAGAGTCCTGTGCTTCAAAGGATGTTTCTGTATGTATGCTGATAGTGTTATATCCTTTATCATGGTCTGGTGGTGAATTGATGTAATACAGCTTTTTCCATCGCTCCAAAAATCAATCTTCTACTTTTTCTGACTCTTCAAGGTCTTGTCCCTTTCAAGCCAGCCATTACACTCATTGATTATGACTAAAATTGTCTTGAGTTCTACACACTGAGAAAGATTCCATACAAAGTGAAAAGAAAGTGGAACATTTTCAGCTTTCTCTTGATTGCTGTTATAAAATCATTAGTCTGAAATGAAAAGTTAAAACAGCAGCTACTCATTGGTCGTACCATAAAACATCATAAGTTTGCATTGCTGTGAGCCCTAAACTGACTTTTGAAGTGCCTCATTTGTTCACAAGAGGTTCTTTCCCAAGCTCTCCCTGTCCTGTTCTGTAGAATATGAGCCAATTTTCATAACAGCCAAGGACTGAAAATGCATTTTGATTGTATGTTACTGCTATTTCAATAAACACATTAAAACTTCAAAATAAGATCTCATGGTACAGTAGTGATGAGAGTAAATGCTTTCTTCAAAGGTTATTTCTGAAAAGCCTGTTTGAGATGTTCTAGTACTTCTGAGCCCTTAAGCGTGATCAAGATTCATATATTTGAGGCGGATTTTTCTGATGTTCTCAGGTTATGCAAGAACAGCTTCTGTTCTGAAGGTTTGTCCCATTAAATTTAGCATGCTGAAGTACTTCATGTGTGATAATTGAAAGGAATGTGAAAAGGAAAACAGGGCAATACAGAATTGCATGTCACTTATCAAATTGAAATGGATATCATCTGTTTGCAGAATATGACACAGTGGGTGTATTAATAATCCCCATTAAAAACAACTGGCTATATGGAAGTGGAATGATTTTGTTACTGAAGCAATATCAAGATAGATTGATCGTAAAAGCTGTCTTAAATCTCTCATGAACACTCACCAATATTCAGTCCTTTGTTTATCTAGAAATACTATGTATAAATATATTTTATTGAATCCAAAACTGAACACTCAGTAGTCTATTAAAAAACTTAATATTACTTTAATTCAAAAAAGCTGCTTTCAGTCACATCTGGTATTTGTCAACCCTTTGCTTTGCAGTAACCTATAAGACCTACCAGAACTGAGGTGATGGGAACTGGTGACTGCTAGAAACATCACAAGTTATTTCAAATTTAAAGAAAAGGAAGGAAAAGTCTCTATCACTTAATGACTTTCTGACCTTTTCCTTCTAGGATTAAAAATTTACCAACTGGATAAAAATTATTACATTTCTAAATGCTAATTGTAGACTCATTAGGATTGTCTTAATGACCTAAACTAATTAACTTCTTAATGTACTACTAACTAGCACAGATAAAAATTGTTACCATAAATCTCATAGCCATTTTTCTACACTTTTGTACTAAATGAATATGTTTCCATATACATTATTTTGTTTGTGCTTTACTCAGGATAATATGTGAACTGTAGCTTTAGGATGTTATGCAAAACATTAAAGATTATATTAATTGGAAGGATTAATGTAAGGGGAAATAAATGGAATCTTTTCTGGTAATAGGGTTCATAAATTGAATTAAGAAATTAATGATCAGAAAAATGCAGACCATCTCTTTATACATAATTTGCATTCTGAATTATATTAATGCAAATCCTGAAGAAAATAAAATTTTCATTGGAATCTTGGTTTATATTTGGAAAATTGTTAGGGACACAAAGCTTCTACCTCCTTTTAATGGAGTGTGTTTTCATCCCAAAATTAGAGAACTGAAATAGAATATTTCTTAACAGTGTCTCAACTTTTAAACAAGTGTTTATAAATAGCATGACAATAACTAAAAAATATTGTTGCTGGATTGTGACAATTTCATCAAGATTAAGTAAAAGATGATGAAGACTCCCAGCCAAACTAGCACTAAATCTTATTGTAGAAGAAATGAAAACCTGTCAAGGCTAGATAAAACCTAGCTAAAATCAAAGTAAAATGAGATTAAAAGAAGCCAGGAATTAGGAAAAAACAAAATAAAACATTTTAATTGCTCAAAACCAAAAGGAGACTAGCCAAGAACAAACTTGTAAAGAAATGATTTGTATTATGAAAGAAACAATGAGTATTATAACAGAAACTTATCTAAGCAGGAGGAACAAACTTGTATTTTATGGAGTGTGTAGAGCAACTGACAGGAGTCAGAATGGCATTCATCTCAGATGCATTTACCATTTTCCACATGTGAAAGCAGAAGGGAATATGTTTTTTATCACTGTTGAATTTTAGTCAGAGAAAAATATCCAAATGCTTTTCTGGTACTCTTGGGGAATGAGAACATGCTGTGAACGGGGATGGGAAGAAGCCCTTAGGCTCCTACCTGAGAAATAGGTAATGGTTGGCTTTCTTTCATACTTCTACAGTCTTGTTGCTTAGTGATAATAGCCACGTCTAGTAAAGAGCTTAGTCTAATGAAGGGGGCTTGATAGTGAATTCCTTAAAAGTTAAAGATAAATGCTAGTATGAGATAAATTAAATTCTGGTGAAGATGCTTCATTGAAAAAACTCCCAATAGTGCAAGAAGGAGCAGTACCTTGGGGACTTTCTCCTGCTATCTAGAAAGGAATCTTTTGTGGTAAAATGCCATTACTGTCTGATAGTTCTGAAGAAAAGTAAAACAGGTCAGCAGAAATGTAGATGATAAGCAAGACAAGAAACAGTCAAATAGTTTTCTAAATATCAAACAGCCCCAGAAAAAAACTCATTTTTTCTGATTTTTTTTCCTAAATTAGTAGATGATTGAAATGCTGTGAATGTAACAAATTTCATTTTAGCACAGTTTTTAATGAATACTTGAGGTTCTCATGATAGCTGCAAGCTGTATATTCTTCTGGATGTGAATGCCTGGCCATAAACGGGCTGAAATGAAAGAAGACTGTCTAAACATTTTGACAGTCATATTGGCTTTAGGGAAAGGAAATACTGCTGGTTTGAAAGTACTATGCTACACTATTTCTCTTCAGTCCGCATAATTTTTTAATCTACACAATCTACTGTGGACTGTGTACTAACAAATGGTGGCCACTTTGATGATATTTTGAAACAGTCATATATCTTATCATTTTCTTTTTCCATGTAATTCCTTTTAATTTCCTTGATCCTCTCATTAGTCTTTATTTCCGGTCTGCTTCAGGAATGTAAGCCAGTTTTGTTATCTCTTGGAAAACGTTTATGAAAGTCCTTAATTCTAACTTACACTTGTAAGCATCAGAAGTACAAGTTTCCTCTCTGTTATTCTGCTTGCCACAGCTTGTTCAGTACTGTAGGAATATGGTTTGGCCAATATTTTAAGCTCTGTCCTCATTTCACCATAAACAGAACGCGTTATCACAAACCTGCCTTAATAGCTAACAGATATTTCTTGGTAAAGTGGATTTTATTTGTCTGATAAGTTTAATACCATGTTAAAAAGCTTTATTATCAGATAATTGTCCTAATTTTTTAAACAATAAAAGGTGCACATGTCAAGTGTATAATTTTAACACAACAATAATTGTAACCCAGAGTTATTATTACTTGGAAGAGGTTAAATGTTGAGCCCTACACATATAATTTCTTCCAAGAAAAAAAAAATTCATCTTCTTAGATGCGATATTTTCTTAGTTGACATCGTAAAAATAACCATAGTGGAATCTTTAGAAGGATGTTATCTAAGAAGTCTCTTTGGGTGCATTGAATTAAACACTGAGAGACAGAACATACTTTAAGCCTCCTCCACCTTCTTTTTTTGTCTAAGATCTTCTGATTAAAAACAAACTTGAGGATACAGCCCAGACAAAGTGTTTATTGATGAGTAATATATGACATTCAAGTCAGCACTTAACTTTGTAAAATAACTGTATTTTTTTTCTACTGCTCCTTCAGAAACCATTTGATTACTTTATCACAGTATTCAGAGAAATATTCCTTTCTTGGACCTATAGGATTGAAAGGACAGAAAGACAAGATGTGACATGGGGTGTGTAGATGTGGACATTATTAATTATTTTACAACATCAGCAATAAGCTGATAAAATTCATTCCAACAGATTGTTTTAAGAATATTTTAAACTTTTGTAATCATTTAAGAAGATGAAGCTTTGTAGAAAAGCAATAAGCCTAATGTGACTAGGTGATTCTTGTTGCTAAGAGTTTCCATTCATTTCTTCCCACCTCACTAAACTTGCTGCATTTAATCAGGTATATGCAAGATTCTGACTTTTGTTTAAGCTGCAATAGTGTGGAAGTGAATTTTGAAGTCCTCTAAGACAAGAGTAGCACAGAGAAACAGGAGGCTGCTGTGCCCACTCAAAGCAAGCCAGCACATTCAAATACTTATTCAGCAATATTTTTTATGACCAGACCCAGAATGATTTATCAAACAGTGTATTCACATTACTTTTAGCAAATGCATTTTACTGTACTGAGGAAATCGACGTTTCAATTCATACAAAGTAAAACAAATACAGACTGTATTTTCAAGGATCATTGATTTAAAATAAATGAATTCCCACCCTATGACACTTCAGTTTAGTGTACTTTTTTGATTATACCATTACCAATATATTTGCATACACATGAATGGTTATAATAGAATAATGCATAAAAAAGAAAGGAAAAATATACATTTTGTTGTGTGTACTATGTGCAATACAATATGAAGAGCTAGTAATATATAACTAGGTTAAACATATGATAAAAATCAGCAAAAAATAGCCATTATTGACAAGGAAAATAAATTAGTTCCATACTTAAGATCTAATATGGACTGAGGAAAAATATTGAGAACATTTTACCAAATCAATGAAAGAAGAAAAATTTGAAACTAATGTATGGATCAGAGCTTTCAATAAGAAGTAGGAAAAGAGCAGGAAAAGAGTACAGGGAATGGTACACAAAGCAACAAACCTAAAGGGAGACCTCAGGTCCCTGTACTCTGAGTCAGATCACAGATCTGATTCGGCTCAAAACAAACACAGGGAAAAGTAAAGCAGGAAAACTAGGGAATTATCCTCCAAGCATATAAATTACTGCAAAAATACTAAGTTCAAAGGATATAAGCTGCACAATGATGTTTGGGTGTATAGAGCGCAGGGTCTTTCTATACAGTACAGACATTTTGTCTGCCGCTATGTTTAGCAAGAACATGGTAATTTTTTTCATTCCTGTCACTGTTGATGTGCTTTGCAATTTCCTACCTTTCTGCTGTGGCATTTTGTGACAACTGTAGTGAAAATATTAAATAAGTTTTAAAAAATCATCCATTGCTTTCGCTTTCTTCGGACTACACTCTATCCTCAGCTGTGCTGATACAAATCCAAATGAAAAGACATGGCCAGGTTTTGACAGAGAAGGAACAGTAGATGAATTGAGCCAATAGAAAGATTTCACTTAGTAGCTAGAGGTGTGCCAATGTGAGTAGATATGAATACTGAACAACTGAAAGGAAAATTAAATGATGCATAAAGCTAAAAATGCTTATTTTATTTGTGTGTGTGTGTGTATCAAACAAAATGAGAAGGATAAAAAAGATTGGAAAAGTATAATTTTAGAGTACGGAGTTAAAGAGAAACATTCTTTTTAATGTCTTTTTTTTTCATCAAGAAAATAAATGTAGGTCAATGTTTTTACATGGATGCTGCAAATTGTTTCTGTCTTTGAAAAGGAATTCTTTACATTCTGAAACATGAATGATCCTTAGGCGCCAAAGGTAAATTTTTATAATGTAACACAAAGATATTAGCTTTACAGCTTTTGGGTAGTTTAGAGAGTTGTTGTCAAGCTAGACATTTTAAACAGCAGTAAGACTGCTGTTACTACTTTTCAAGATATTTCAGTCACAATACTTATTATTTTTATATTACTGCATCCTCTATCTCTAATCTTTTGACGTTTCTGTATTTGTGGTATCTGGGATCAGGATCTGAAAACATGAAGGGGATCTCAAAACATGGATTTCTTAAAACATTAAGAAATACTTTTGTACAATTTTATTGAAGGTGGATTTACTGCGGAATGAATTGGAATTTCCACTGCTTTTCAGCTCCATAGATGTCACTGCTATCTTCTTTCTTGAATGTCATCATACCTCTCATCTCCTCACACCACAAGAATTTATTCCCTCTTCCCTTGCTCCCATTACCAAGACTTCTGGATTCTTTGAAATGGTGACATATATGTATGCAGTATACTACCACATTTTTTTCACAAGACCTTGTGATTCAACAGACTAGCAGGCAATGAAGTAGTTATAAAAATGAACAATCAGCAGAATGTCACTTAAATACCTTTCCTCAGATTAAACCTTTGAAAGATAATGCAGAAGTAAACATAGGTATGAAAAAGCACTGATTTTTATATATTATTCTTTGAATAACCTATAAATGAACTCAGGATTTCATTGATCAACATGTGTTGATTTTTTTAATAGTAATTTTGTTTGAAAATTTAGCCTAAAACATTTAATTTCCTCATATGCATTATTCTAGGACCTCTCAATGAAAAGTTAGGTTTAATTTATTTTTAGGTCATTTATGCAATTTTTGTTTTATCAGGGCCTTTTTGAGGAATCTTGATATCAGGCTATTGAATAGCACATTAAACCATTTTGTTTACATTATTTTATGTTTGCTTTATTTTATTAGCTAGTTTCAAATGCATAGAATAAATATGAAAATAAATATATTTCATCTCTGAGCCCTGTAACAGAGAAAATAGTTAGAGCCAGTAGTATCTCCCCTCTATTTTAGGAGAATGGTATTACCCTGCCTTTCTCTGAGAGATTGCTGGTTACCTTCTGTCAGTGAGCAACTGTCTCACTGCAAAGCAGAAGCGCGATCTCATCTCTTTTGTCTGTGTTCAAAGCAATTACTTCTTAGCAAGTGGAATTACTTCAGAATGACCATGTACAAGAGCAAACGCAGAAACCAAAGATGTAAGTAAATTGTAAAGTTTTCTTAACGTTCTTACAAAGGAGGGGAAAAAATTCTCCAGTTTAGCTGAAAAGCATTTACCCTGCTCTGGCTAAATAATGCCAGGAAAGCAGGAATTGTATTCCCTGGCAATTCTTCCACTGTATGTGTATGTTCAGTGCATGAAGGAGCTTTAAAATAATAATAATAAAAAAATAGCTCACTTGTTACTATGGAAACCCTCAGTAAGTGATTGCTTTATAGTATCAACAAAGAAAGACAGATCAAATACAAGTTCAGACCAGCATCCTTTTTTCAAGTTTAATGATGGGCTAGCTATAACCTTTGACTTGATAGGGTTGACAAGTGTTCATTTGGTGGACTCCTTTATGTGGTTCACTTTAGGGAGCCTGCAGTACTAGAACTTTAACGGCAGTTATTTTATTTTCCTTCACCACAACTCTCAGAATTAACTCATTTTCTCAAACCACAGAAACTGATGGGGAAGGAAGCATTCATGTATGGCTGTTGTGTATTTAAAACACTGCAGCCCCTAAAATCCACCAGTTTCTAAATGTATGAGTTTCCAGTCAAGCACCTGTTTGACTTTTTAAATTGCTACGGCATCAGCTGGGGGAATTTCAGTGCTAAACCTGTCTCCTTCAGAACATTACGGAAGGGTGAGGAAGCAAGTGAAAATGAAGTGCTGTGGGTCAAGTCATGAAGTATGTGTTACTGTGAGGAAATCTAGCAAGAGGCCAAGTTATAAATGGAGAGCATGCCTGAGGCTGAAAAAAAAAAAAAAAGAGATAGTACTTTATGAAAAATGCCATGTAGGAACTGTCTGCTTTCAAGGAGAGAGCAGGATGGGAGGTATCTCAGATCAAAAGGAGATAAGTTTGGACTTTATTTGGACATGAGCATTGTTACTGCTCAGAATTGAAAGACTGTACAGCTTTATCACTGGCCTTGGTTCCTGGTCCTTAGAGCATAATCTGTACACATCTCTTTCAGTTTTTCCTGCACAAAACAAAGGAATGTGCTGCATGTAGAAAGTTTACAGGACAGAGCTCTGCTAAACGCTCTGCCACAGAAATGAATCATCTGCTTCACATTCAAATAAAATGAATTGTCATAAATCTTGTTCCTGTAGCAACAGTGAAAGAAAATTATTTATATTCAACCAGATTTTAATTAATCTAATTAATTTTAAAATATTAATTTCTATTGCTATTATGTAAACTGGGAGCTCTTTAGATAGCCAGCTGCATTCATGCATTCTCTCCTGTTCAAGCCTATTTATAGTGTACAATAACAAAATTTGTGACTGGGTAGCTGAGTTATTAGATTTTTTTGTTGTAGGGACACAGTCATTCATGAAAACCACATGAGACACTTCCAAGAATTATTTTGTGAAAAGAACCTGCCTTCTCCTGCTTTCACCTCCACTCCTGCTGACCCCAAGGAAAATCTGTGATTTGCCAAGAGGAAAGAAACATAATTAGAATCAAATTTGTAATAATGAGGGTGGCTGTTGCAACATTTTTTGGTTTAAAACTGTCTCTACTTTTAAGATACTAATCAACTAATCAATAAACTATCTCAATAAAACTGTCTCCATTATATTACATACCATTACTGTATACATAGATGCTTCATTAGTGTCTGTCTCTTAGCTAATTATCAACTGCAAGATTCTTAACAGGCAAATGAAATGATTGAAGTAATTTTGATATTGCTCCTGTTCATATAAGTTGAAGGATTTTTGAAGGATGGATTTAATCTAATTGTTATTCTGAAACACAAGGAGTACTTGTAGCAAGTGTATTAAATAGTATGCAAGTACTACATTTTCTGTCAACTACATTTAACATATTCCATTTCAAACTTGAAGGTCTTTTCCCTGGCCCTTAATAAACAATAATAAAATATATTCAGTATAAAATTTCCAATACATACCAGGAACACCCTGGGGGTTTTGTCTCCACTCTATCTCTCAATAAAACACTTTAATATCTGGCATAAACCAAAAGTGAGCTTTGTGGATATTTCTTATTCATTGAAGTTCTGCTTCTGGATTTGCTATATTCTGAACAGTATTATAAGCATTACTTCCCTAAGCCATTTTTTTCTCTAATGTTTGAAGAAAGTTGTAAAGACAGCTTACTTAATCTTGTACTTAAATTAAGAGTACAACATATTAGAGAGGAGAATTGAAAAAATAGAGAAATGATAATATTTTCTGACATAAAGTAGAAGGAATCCCCATTTCCAGTTTCCACTCCAGGTATAAAACTGTTGCTGGAGGAGTAGGTGCAAAAAATGGGTCTACTCATCAGTCTATATGAATGAGATAAAAGTTCACTACATAGTTTTTCAGCTGCAGCATCATATGCAAGACTTCTTAGTCTAAAACTAATTTTTTACTTTCATTGTACCCTTGGTTTTGAATCTATTCAAAATGGAACTCGTATTAAGTAGGTAACACATTTTATTTATTCCATACATGGTTCTGAATAATGAGAATTTAAAATAGATATAGTAAACTGAAAATTCCATCACTAAATAAAATTCAGATTAAGGCTATTTCTGCATGAATGTTCTGATATTCCTACTCACACATACACACACACACAGTCTCCATGTGTATATATATGTCTGTGCACCCTGATCTATATTGTGCTTTATCCTTAATTTGGGATATTATCCAGATGATAGTCTGGATTCTTGTTTCATTGCACAGATTTAAGAGCTAAGTGAGGGGAAACCATCACAACAAAGGCAGTCCTATAAACACTGAAAAAAACAGTAAACACATCTTGTGAAGCTCTTCTGAAATAAAAGGTTTGAATATTTGACTGACTTGCTTTGGGGCTACATTCAGTGAGGAGGGTGATCATAAGCTTCACAGTAAGCTCTAGTGTATATGTGGATCTTCTCCATGCAGAGGCAGTCATTCATACCCTCTGGAAATGCCATGCCTCCGAGCTTTATCTCATGAAGGTAGTAGCAGGCATCCATTTTTCACTGGGATCTTTCTTGTAGACTTCACTGTTACAGGAGTCAAGGCAGCCTACTGCCCTTGAAGACAATAACATCGTAAAAAATTACTTCTAAACCAGCTTTAAAAAATTCACGTAACATTTATTTATGGTTAGTGTGGAAGGCTTTGTATGAGAAGAATGAAGATGATCCTTAATGGTCCTTCAGTCTAACACTGTAAACTTGACTCAGAAGAAGTGCAAAAGGAGAGACAGTAATGGCCAGTGTGTCAGACAGCCATATTTCGAGGAAGGTGTCTATGATGAGCTGAAGGAGATGACAGAGCAATGCCCAAGGTGCAGACACTCATGTGGGATGTCCTTGTTACAACTCTAAATGAGCAGTCAGAAAGTTAAAGCAAAGATGGAAAAAAAATAAGGGGGGAAAAGGACTTCTCCTTTGCTTTCTTCAGCCTCCTGTTTTTTGAACTTTATGGTATCTTTTATGCATGCCAGCAATAGCAATCAGAGTGCAATGGCAGCTGAGACAAATAGCAGTTATTTTTGAATATTTGGAACTGCTGATAAAATCAATGGTTATCATAAATGGAAACACTCTCCCTTTGTAAGGGGTTAATTCCAAAGCACTAATCCCAAACCCATTCACTACAATGTGAAGAACACTACCAACAATAAAATGGCCCTGAAATTATGCTCTAAATGCATTAATGACTTCTGTCGTGGGTTGGCTATCAGTTCCATGTAAAGTATGGTTCCATGGCATATTGCAGTTTACTTAGCTGAAACAGTCATTGCTGGTTTTTTATATTGACATGCTATGAACAGCATTCTTTTAAAGTACCATCCAAATATTATGAAGAATTTGCTTTTTTTAAAACCAAGAGATGATTAGTTTTATTTCAGTATTTTTTAAAAGAACCGTTAGGAGGAAAGACATCATAATTCCTTCTATTCTGGTGATTTCTCTCTCCTCTTAATAGTCATGTCACATATTTACCTGTAATTGCCAAATGTATTATGATTCTTTGCCCTCAGATCCCAATATTTTTTGTTCAATCCAAAGTTTCCCTGCATGCAGGGTGCTGTAGAAAGTAGTATGTACATTTATAAAAGAGTTAAATAAGAGATGAAATGTAATGCTGCAATGTAGAATGCAGGTGGCTGTTGCAGGGGATCATGACCATTTTGGCTTAAACTAGAGCAGTTATTAGAGGTTTGTTATCCACAAGTGTCACCTGATGTGTGTTTTCAAGTATCTTTGTCTTGCTGGAGAAAGAATAGCTTGTATACTAATAATGTCCAATGAAAAATTCTATGAAATTCCATTTTGAATATGCATTTTGTCCTATAAGCATTCTTCGATCTACTGCACTGCCTACTATGTTTTCTTTTAGTGGTAAGGTCCCACTTGCCATCTTTTCATCATGGATTTGCTGTTATCATCCTTTTCTACCTATATAGATAGCATAATCACTTTCAGCCTTCAAAAATAAAGTTGGCATCTGTTGAGCCTTGCCATATTACAGTTTGGTCAGCCTATGAAGACTTCCGTCTCCTTTTTGCCTCCTAGGGCAATAAATAGCCCCCAGTACCAAGGCCACTGCTGCTCAAAAGAAACACAGCCTTTAATTCAGTGTGTGCTAGGAGTTAAAGTGACTGGAAAACCAGATCGCATTGGGGAAAACAAGTGTAGTTACTGACCTAGATACATATAAGAAAGCTCTTCCTCTTTCCTTGAAACATCAGAGATCCAGACAACAAGGGAATATCTCTTCAGCATGATACAGAGACAGTTTTCTTTGTGTAAAGCTGTCCTAGAATAGCCCCAGGATATTCCTATTGCTGCATACCTTTTGAGGAAGCAGAGTGCAGTGCAATTAGAGGTATCAGTAATCAGTCTTAGGAAGAAGACAGTCACGACCTGCAGAAGTACAAACGTCATTGAGTATTCATATCACATGGATAACATCATTATTTAAAAAAGCATAATTGCTACTTAACTAGTCAGGGGCATCAGGGACAGAAGCACTCTTCTCATAGCTTTAGAGGCAATTCACTGACCTCAGGAGGTTAGTTGTTTGAAATTATTCATTTCCTAAATATTAAAACTTGAGACATATATCCCTCACTGAAGCATGCAGGGTAAATAAGCTACAATTTATTCTTTGACACTTTTTCTAGTGTCTGTGCAAACTTCTAAAGCATACAAGTTTTTTCTGCTTCTAGACTATACAAGCGAACCAAAAGTATTGAAAGACAATTTTTTAAAAAAACATCTTTTGAGAGATTAATACTCTGAACAAACCATACATGCAAAACAAGATGTTCTGCACTGCTCAGTAGGAGTCTTCCTCCAGAAGAAAAGTGGAATTGTTGTCCTTGAAGAGTAAATGCTGGGAGGAAATACTAAAAGTGAGGAGGCAAGCTTGGGGAATCAAGAACTTACAGTCTATCTTGAAGACAGTTGATAAAGAAATAATACAAGTTCAAATTCAGAAATGACTTCCAAAAATTGTCTGAGAGCTGAAGTCAGAACCCCTGAAATGCAAGTGGAGAACATAACAAAGAAATCCAACCAGTCATTTCAGTTTTATGGGGCAGCAAAAAAACCTTAATAATAGCTTTGGCTACATTAAAAGGGTTACGGCTTTAATATTGGGAGTATTTCATAAGTAGGTTAGTAGAATAGTAGAAAAACTACAATACTGCAACAAAAAAGAGTAATTGGAAAGCTATGGAGATCTCATAAAAATACATCAGCTATTGTTAAAGATCATAAAAAAGGAATTATCAAAAAAGATGAACATATGTAAATCATGTAATTTAGATTATGTGATTTGAAGTGTGTTAGGGGAATTAGCAAATGAATGTGTCACACCAATGAAAGTCCAAATCTGAAAGGTCACTGAAAATTAAGAATGTCTCAGAAATAGAAATGTAATATTGTTTTTCAAGCACACATAGAATTCCATTTCTCAACCCTGCTTAGGCTGGTAGCAAATGTTGCTATGTTCACCAACAACACAATCTATTGTTAGTGCAACAGCACTTACTGTATGTTTGTTAATCTTCTACAAAAAAAAAAAAATTATAAGTTCTGAAGTTCTAGAACTGCACTCCAGTAGTGACTTGAGATCCAGAAATAATAGTAATAATTTTTAAACATTAAATCTACAAAAGTAGAAATGAACCATAGTTTAATGCAAACTATATAGAAAGATGATTCAGGGTCTTAAATTCGGTAAACAAAAGTCCAGTGATTAGAACCTAAAGTGAGGTGACTGCAGTCTAAGTTAATATACACATTTTCTGAGTATAATCTGTCATAAAGATAATTTCCTGAAAGTACTTGCAATTTTCCCTCCCTATAACTTATATTTTGAATCCAGACTTCTCATCTATTTTAAAAAATCTCTTTTAAACACGTGCTATGGATTACTCATTCTATTTGATTACAGTCTACTCAAACCTAATGGTATATGCATGCTGAAAAGAGTATTACTGTCATAAAACCTCTAAAATCTAAAATATTCTGGAAAAGTTTAAGGGTTTCCAACCTCCCATTCCTAAAATCTCTGTACGCTGCTGTAGCAGTGCCATCTACCTGTATACTCCGAAAAAGGAGGAAAATCTCAGAGGATTCAGAACATAAGAGAACCTGTTCTCTTAAGTGAAAAAATGTGCCTTTGCTTATTTTCATATAAAGAATCATTTTTTTTTAAATGTACTTGCATGAGTGAATAGGTAAGAAGTACAAGTCCTGATTTTAAACATTTCTTTTTGTTTGCACAGCCAAACTGATTTTTTTTGTTGCCTTTCTTCTACTTTCTATGAAGAAAGAAAGCAGGAAAGATCACCTCCATCCTATCTTTAGTACAAGTCTTAACTTCACATAAACCCTGTATCTCTGCCACTTTCCATAATCAAACTATAGACAGATGAAATCCCAGTGTTTCTGATACATACAATATTTTCTCAAAACATCACAGAAAGTACTTATTACTAAAGTCAACAAATAAAATGAAAAAAACCCAAAAAATGGAAGACTTCCAATAATAATAATATCCAGTAAAATACTTCCAGCTTTAACCAGTGATAAAACTAGGCACAATATGTGCATATTAACACTTTCACAAAGAAAATAATTATAATATTTTTGAAAATATCTTTCAAGCTTCTCAAATTATTGTCCAAAATCTGATAAAATATTAATGCTTACTGGTTGTGAAGTGTCAGCCAAGACGTAATAATAAGTCCAGCATTTTTTCAACAATTTTCTCTCTGAGACCCGTCAACATTAAATTCGAGAAATATTTCTGGACAATACTTTGGAACCATTCTCCCACCTTCCTCCACACACAGCCCAGAAGAGACAGAGATATTGAGTACGTTAGAGTGACGTTACAATGAAGAATGTGACCACATATGACCAACATTTTGACTCCAGCTCCTATCTATGGAGCATTCAACATCACATTTTTACTTTTGAGGAGCACACGTTTTGGCCTTAAATTTCTGTTTACTTCTGTTCTATCTCATTTCTTCTGGTTTATTCGTTCATTAGTGTGTTAAAAATTCTGAAAAATAGGCTGCATTGTCAAATTACGTTGTGGATCATGGCTATAGGTTTTGATGCCTCTTCTGAGAGGTGGCATCTCTTCCTCATTCTCCTTTGCAGAACCCTGCAGTGATTGGTATGAGCTATTAGTTTTTTTCGCTCTTGAACTTCACACAAAATAAAATCGGCCTAGGACTGTTTTTTTTTTTAAAATAAATGAATAAATAGATAGATAAATAAATAATAAATACATATTGTATATTATAAGACTTCTTTTCCCCCTAGAGTTGGAAATTACCTTAGAAAATAATCCAGCTGCAATTCTTTAAGCAGAACACCCATTATTCTTCAAATTACTCATATCTGTCCTACTAATAGTATCCTAACACAATCCTACTGCTGATTTTGGGTTGCCTCCAGGTCTGTCATAAAGAAGGGTCTAGGTGTTCTAGCCTGTTTTCACTGCTTGCATTCAGATATTATTTCCTTAGGGTGCACTGAAGGATTTGCACAGCTGTATGCAGCACTTTGGTTTTGGTTTATTATTATTGTGTTACTGCAGGACACATAGGCTGTCAGCACAGAACTGAAACTTAATGCCAGAAAGTCACAATATTCAGTAACTTTTTTTATTATTCTGAAAATAGTCTTTCTAACTTAAGAGCTATCTTTTTTTTGAAGGGAAGATTGTTTTTAAATTTGCAGTCTGTTATTTAAAGAAAAAATCAGGAAGAAAGGGCTGTTCTGGTTTTGGCAGAGATTGAGTTGATTCCTTCATAGTAGGTAGTGTGGGCCTATGTTTTGGATTTGCACTGGAAACAGTGTTGATAATACAGGGATATTTTAGTTCTTGCTGAGGAGTGATTACATGGACTCAAGCCCCTTACAGCTTCTCACCCCACCCTACCAGCAAGTAGGTGCAGGGTGCACATGAAGTTGGGAGGAAACATAGCTGGAACAGCTGATCCCAACTAAAGGGATCCCAACCAAAGGGATATTCCATGCTATATGAACGTCATACCCAGTGTAAAAAGCTGGGGGAAAGAAGAAGGAAGGAAGGAATTGATATTCAGAGTTCTGATATTTTTTCCTCCCAAGTAACTGCTATGCATGATGGAATCCTGTTTTACTGGAGATGGCTGAACACCTGCCTGCAGATGGGAAGCAGTGAATGAATTCATTGTTTTTACCATTCCAACAAAAAGGAATGAACAGGGAGAGAGCAAGAAAAATAGGACAATTAATACCTGGTTCCAAATCTCATATGAGGAGAAAATTTTGGGTTATTTGGTCATGGACTGGTCTACACACCACCAAACTTCCTTACCAGGGATGTGTAGAGGTTTTTGCAGCTTGAAGGACACAGGAAAATGGTGGATATCCTTGAGGGACCTTGGCTGAGAGAAGCAGCAGCATGACGAAAACATGAACAGTTAATGTTAACCAATTGTATAACACCGCAGCGTATGAACGGTTAATCTTGGCCAATTGTTTAGTAGTGCATTGTGTGCCTGGCTTAGACGCGAGGGCGGGTGGCAAAGTAAGCCAATCATTTAAAAGAAAAACTGCACGTGTTCCTGCTAGTTAACATATATAAAGGAGCCATCAAGTGTAAATAAACCTCTTCTGCTCATCAGGCAGTAGTCAGTGAATCAATCCCCTCAGGGATGGGGCACACTTGTTCCCTAGGGATACAAAAAATCTGACCAGAAGTCCAGCAGGACTTATTAATAAAGCTTTAAACTAGATGCGAAGGGAGACGGGGATGAAGCCAGACTAGACAGGAGTGATCCTGGAAATGGCACCTCAGTGCCTGAGAGATGGTGTGCTGGCAGGGACCTCCAGTTTGTCAGCTCAGGGTGAGTGGAGGTGAGTACATGTCCTGATGGAAAAGACATAAAAGGCACTGATGGGGTCGATAATCTAAGGACCAGTCATTTGGGAATGAAGACTATTCCCTTTATGAGAGCTGTGGGATTAACAGCCCAACTCAAGTGCATTAACACCAATGCACACAGCATGGGGAGTAAACAGGAAGAAGTGGAAGCTCTTGTAGGGCAAGGAGAGTACGATGGAGTTGCCACCATGGAAATGTGTTGGGACAACTTGTAAAACTGGAGCGCTGCTATGGTGGGATAGAAACTCTTCAGGTAAGATAGGAAAGGAAGGAGAGGTGGTGGGGTAACTCTCTATGTTAGAGAATACTTTGATACCCTCAAGCTCAATAATGGCGATGACAGGATTGAGTGTCTGTGGATAAAAATCAGAGGAGCCCACAAAAAGGAAGATACTGCGATAGGAGTCTGTTATAGACCACCTAGTCAAGAAGAAGAAGCTGGTGAGCTCTTCTAAGAACAACTGGGAGAAGTCTCAAGAAGCCTAGCTCTGTCCTTGTGGGAAACTTCAATCTACGAGATGTCTGCTGGAACTACAATACAGCAGAGAGGAAGCAGTCTAGGAGGTTCCCAGAAGAGGCTGAGGGGAGACCTTATTGCTCTCTACAACTACCTGAAAAGAGGTTGTGGAGAGGAGGCAGCTGGCCTTTTCTCCCAAGTGATAGGAGACAGGAAGAGGCAAATGACCTCATGCTGCACCGGGGAGGTTCAGACTGGATATCAGGAAAGACTTCTTCACGGAAAGAGCAATTGGGAGCTGGAACAGGCTGCCCAGGGAGGTGGTTAAGTCACCATCCTTGGAGTTATTTTAAAGACAAGCAGACGAGGTGCTCAGGGACATGATTTAGTGGCAAATAGGAATGATTAGACTCAGTGATCCTCTGGGTCTTTTCCAACTTGGTGATTCTATGATTCTATGATTCTATGATTAAACTGTCTTTATCTCAACCAAGGAGTTTTCTCTTTTGCCCTTCCTATTTTCTCTCCCACCCCACTGGAAGGGAGAGATTGAGAGTGGCTGTGTGGTGCTTATTTGCCAGCTAGGTTTAAACCATGACAAAGAGTAATGAAGGTACTTCCCTGCTTGCTCTCAGTGGCTGGACTAAAAACAAAAGAAAATCTCATCAATTTAGCACTGGTCATTTGTAAAATCTGATACCTATCCTGAGAAACAGAAACATAAATTATGATTTCATTTCTGGTGAGCTAACTACTGATTTGATTGACCTTCTCACTGGGTATCACTTTATATCTTCCATTTAACATATTTGATGAGGACTAAGTCTTATAAAGATGAACTTACACCAGTACAGATGTAGTTTGAGCACATTTTTACTTATTTTTTTATTCTGTGAAATTGAAATAGTTTGACATATTTGTCTACAAACTCCTTTTATGACAGCAGAAAATCTGCCAAGATATTTCTTATTTTCCTTACATCCTTGTTGGTACTCACTAATCAGCTTTCTAGGAAGAAAAGTCTACAGTGTCACAGCCCTCAGTAACGTATATTTTGAATATAAGTAACCTGTCATATACCACACATACTGTGTTACAGTTGACAGTGATCAGCTAATGCAGGTGCCACATGTAGTAAAGAAAACATTTTTTGAGGCAAGTTCATTAGTTGGATGTGTGCAATGAGTTCATAGCAAACAGCCAACAGTGCCTTCCAATAGTTGGAGACTAACCATGCTCATGCAATGATTTGTAATTTTTTATAAAATCTTGGATAAAGAGCTTTTTGAGCATGTTTATTAAAAAATTATTGGGTATATTACAGATATTTTGCATGAATTTTTAGTAAATCTTGACTGACACAGACAAGTTTTTGTAAACACTCCTGTTCAAAATGAACCTACTTGATTCTTTTTCATCGTAGTCAAAAAGATATTTTTTCCTGCTGCTCACGCAAATTTTAGTTATACTTCACCAGAAAGTGCCAAAACAATAAATTATTTCTTATCTATAGATGCATGATTATTAATATATGTGTTTTCATGAAGTATAACATACTTAGCAATTAATTGAAAAATATTTGTTTTCCAGATTAACATTGTGATAGCAATGCTAGCAAGATTTTGAAAATAAACACAAAATGTTTTATAATCACTTCTTATAGTAAGTTGGACCTATGCTTTGACCAGGGTCTTTTTTAAAAGTGAGGAAGGAGAATATCTCATGCAGTCCAGTGGACCTGGCCATACATCTGCATGAATTCCCACACTGCAAATGTTTGTGCAGCCACCATGAAATCTAATTTCTTTCTTCCTTTTCATAAAAATGTATTAGCATGCATTTTTACATCTTTTCTTTGTCTGAATATATATGCACATTATTGTGTTAGCTCAGAATGCTTAGTGGAATTCAGTTTTCAACATATTTGACTAGCCAAAAATGCTATTAATGTTGGAGGAAAAAAATCTCCTTCTACACAAGGTAGTATATGTTTTCAAACAAAAGAGATCTGCCCTAGAATTACCTATATTTACTATGTAGTCAGCTACAGACTACAGAACCTGGTAGCTCAAACAATCAGCTTGAAGAATAAAGCAGCTGCAAGAAGTTTTCCTTTCAAAAGAAGTTCTAAGCATATAAACATAAATGCATATACTTGGGGGGAGGTGGGGAAGGAGAAAAAGCATGCATGCAACCAGCTTACAATTTTTGCAGATGTTTACACTTCTCTTATGTAACATTCAATCCATTAGGAATTTATAAGTCAGGAACGTGGTGAACAAGTGCTGTATGTTGAGAATTTTAAATTAAAGGGAATTGGCTGATATATATAATTTCCCATTATAATTTATTTCTGACTGAAAGCAAGCAATTAAAAAGCAAAGATGTTCTGCGTGTAGTTAGGTTATGTGTTAGTGATGTACATTATCCATGGCTATCTGGACATGCATCAGCGAGTAGAAAGGAAGAATGTCCAGTGACAATTTGCCAACTAATCTCTGATGAAAGTCAGTTCCAGCAAGCAAGCCTTCAACAGCACATTGTGCCCTTGTGTAACTGCTCAGAGAAGAGACAATCATGTCATCCTGTGCACTGCTTTCACAGAAAGCAGCCATGTAACATGGCCCAGGATCCCTTCAATTGGGATTTAAATTAGATTTGAGGGGAACATCTTACAAGTGAATACCCATTTATTCTGTTCAGGTGCTTGGTTGGAGCACCTATTGAACTGCCACAGAAGCATCAAATTATTACCATTTGCTGTAGCAGTTTGCTGAGAAAAATTGATACAAACAACCATTTTTGTTACACACAAACTGTCACATAGCCATTAAGCATTAATATTTTGGAGCTATTAGAGGCTTAGATGTTGCACCTTCACAATGTACTTCAGTCTTTGAAGTAATGATTTTCCTGCCTATGACTTTTTTTAAAGTACAGGGTCTACTTTGTACGTAAAACATATTCCAGGTAATTATTGTTCATGTATTTGGATATACATACACAGTAATCTATCATTTACACTGATTACTGAAGTCTTGTTTCTCTGGGATCTAGGTTAAGTAAGCACATGATTGTCCCTTTCTGCTCCATATTCGGGTTTTTCTCTGTGAAGAGTAGAGTCCAGGAATGGACAAAGCTGAGGATGTTGGTGGACGTTGGCAAGAAATCACCTATGTCTTGTGCTCAAAAGCACACCTTGATCCTTTAATTTGGTCCATGTAAGTAAGTTTCTTGTCATGGACAGCAGCAGAACCTAAGCTGTGTTTACATAGTAGGCAAATAATTTCTGTCATTGCAAAACCATTGTGAAATAGTATTTTATAAGATATGATATTTTATGCAATCCTTCTTGGGAAATTGTGTAGTAAGGCCTGAAGAATGTGCCATGCAAAAGATTGATGCTTTTTAAGACACATGGGTTGTTCATGGTCTTTAACTGAAACTTCAGTCTCCCAGTTTGGTTTCTCTACACCTACAAGAGGTAAAAGAAACTTGACAAGTCAGTTTTGTATGTCTTTTATCAGACAGGCATTGAAAAACAGCAAAGAGGCATGTATATATTTTTTCATTCACTCAGTTCTGAAATGCCATCAGCCAAATCAGTTTAAAAGATATTTTGTAAAGGAAAACTAAAGGGTTTTTTTTGTTTTTCTTTTTAATAACAACATTTTTGGAGAGGTTTCAAACAAATGCAAATTAAGCAGCCAATTCATAAAACCTACCATAAGTGTAAGGGAAGCTGTAAACCATCTGGAATACACTCATACTGCTTACTGTTATAATGTAAATTTTCTGAACATAAATTATTCAGAAACATTAGGTCATTAATATAACTTAGCACCTCATGTTACAGTGTTTGAGTGTGGTGCTCTAGGCTCTAGAAAATATTAAATGAGAGCAATTTTTTTAATTATAGAGTTCATATTTATATTGAAGTTCAAAGGATTTAATACCATTCTGTCAAGGTAAAGTTTTTTAAACTTAATCCTTAGTCACATTTTGAAGGCAATGCTGGACTCAAATGTTGCTAGTGATCTTTCTTTCCATGTAATGCAGCCATATGAGAGTCAGTGTGATATACTGAAGGATTTGCCCAATGATAAATGAAAGCTCTAGAAATTAGAAAACTTCTTTTGCTGTCCTTAATAAGTCATTAAAAATAACACCAGTAATAATAATAAAACTAATATAAATGCTCTACACAGTGGGTCACAGATATAGGCTATGTAAATAGAATATTGTCTCACATTGTGATCTCTAGGTTTGAATGTACATTCCTAATGATCAAAGGTAATGGTAGAACAAGCTAATTAAAGATGAGTCTCAGAACCAGATGAAGCCACATCCTGGATACTTCTCACTGAATTGCATCCTTCATAACTTTGCTATATCTCCAGTAAGATACAGAACACAGTCCTCCAAAGTGCTTTTATTTTATTCTTTCAGTAACAATCTGTTTATATTTATACTGCATTAATAAAGCAACAATTTGTCACTTATTTCTTCAAAACTATTCTGTTTAATTAAATGATGTTTGAACTTTTATGCATTAATTTTTTTTTTTCTTATGTGTCTTTTAAGGGAGGCTCTGCAAAGGGATCTGAACAGGCTAGACCGCTGGGCAGAGTCCAATGGCACGAGGTTTAACAAGGTCAAATGCTGGGTCCTGCACTTGGGGCACAACAACCCCAAGCAGTGCTACAGACTGGGAGAGGTCTGTCTAGAAAGCTGCTTGGAGGACAGGGACGTAGGGGTGTTGGTCGACAGCCGACTGAACATGAGCCAGCAGTGTGCCCAGGTGGCCAAGAAGGCCAATGGCATCCTGGCGTGTATCAGAAACAGTGTGACCAGCAGGTACAGGGAAGTTATTCTCCCTCTGTACTNGGAATGGCCTCAAGCTCCGCCAGGGTAGATTTAGGCTAGACATTTGGAAAAAGGTTTTCACAGAAGGGGTCATTGGACATTGGAACAGGCTGCCCAGGGGGGTGGTTGATTCACCTTCCCTGGAAGAGTTTAAGGCACGGGTGGACAAGGTCCTGAGGGACATGGTTTAGTGTTTGATAGGAACAGTTGGACTCAATGATCCAGTGGGTCTCTTCCAACCTGGTTGTTCTGTTATTCTATAAGCAAGTAAGTAAGTTAGGTGTAGGGGAAATAGAGAATGCTGAAGAAGAGATGAAATCATAGAATCATAGAATCCATTCTATACCAAAACCAGGATGCTATTGTAGGAAGAAACTTGCATATTGGAGAAGTAACTGTTCCTCTTTTGACTCTGTAGAAACAAAGTTAAACCAGTCTTGGAAAAGAAACAACATCCCTGGTTTTCTCCTTGGAGATCACACGCTTGTAACTATATGAATGTCCTCACTGGGTGTAATCTGCAATGAAATTTTATTTTCTTTATGTAGCAAAAAAAAGTTCACAAAATTAGAATAATACAAGCTGTTATACATCTGCATTTCTTCTGCTATGTTCCTCTTCAGCTCACAGCTCTGCCTACAAGGACCAGAGGTTATTCCTCTGAAATACTGTTCAAACTTCTGGAAACTCAGCAGGTTGCAATGAACCCCAAAATACTAAAGATAGCTATATCCATTATATGTCTTTCATCAGTTTTATTTAATTTCCCCTGTGGAACGATTTCAAAGCTAGTTCAGTAATTCAGGTGATATTTTATGAAGCCTAAGACAGTTGTACTCTGAAGGGATTAATTAATTATGGAGCATAACTTCATCAGTGTTTTCCTCATATGCAATCAACCTGCTATTTATCATGCCCTTAATTTTATGGCATGTTAGGTTGCTCTACAGTCTTAAATAGCGTATGTCTAATTAATACTCCCTGATTTCATCAAAGCACATGAGTTGCTCCTTCTGGTGCATTTCTTTCATTATCAGTGCACAGATACTGTTCAGGTGTGACACATAACAAGCATTATTATTTTCCTTGACTCACAAATCATATACTTATCTTGTGCTATATAATTACTGGCAGGGTCATTAAATAAAAAATGGGACTGTAGTCCCATGACAAAAGGACAGCCAAGAATATGTGCAGGTCATACCTGTTTCATTTCCAGAGTTGTATAAATTTGATTTGCCACAAAGCTGGTTAATTATTCTGATTGCTGAAGCAGTCTTTTTTAATCAGAACTGGATGCATGCGGACTTTGCCAGACATTACTTCTGCTGATACACAGAACAAATATGTTTCTTCAAATACCTTAATTTTAAACTCCTTTAAGAAATGCAATTTTGGTGTTTACCATGATCCTGATAAGTGTTTCTATTAAGTTTCTCTGAAGTGTAACTGTGAGTCCCCTGGATTTAGGAACACAAGCTTCTGTGACAGATCTTAAAACCATCAGGCCCTGGATATACTACATATGGTGAAGTCCATGAGTGTTACTGAAGCTCGCATACTAAACCCATCAGCTTTATCCAAAAAAGCAAAAGGCTAATCTGGATGATAAATAACCCACATAAACACAGCTTAATCCTTCTCTGCTTGTAAAAGTGGACATAGGTAATATTAATCTTTTAAAAGATGTATTAAATCACTACAGCTTATTGAGAATGTACCCTGAAAGCTGTATGTACAGTGCTTAGTGCTAAATTGGTTAGCACCAGAGTCAGCTGTTCAACAACCTGACACCTCAGAGGTTAGACGATTATAACCAATGTAACTGCTAAAAAAATTGGTTCCATGCTTCCAAAGATTTTTATGAATTTTGAGAAACGAAATTGTTGATTTTTTTAAATAACAAAGTACATGCTTATGTCAAAACAAAAGGAGACCAAGAATGATCTTTTTGTTATGTTCAACTTTAAATGAATGAAGCAATGTATGGATGTATATATATCTGTCCTTTGTAGCTGATGTGTTATCCAGTTTGTGGCATTTCTAGTTATACTGGCTGGTACAAAATCCTGTGACTATATTAATCCCTCTATATCAGAACTAAGCTGATTGCTAGCTGGAGCTTAAGAAGATATCCCTTTTGTAGCAGATATGTGCTGATTGTATTTATCACCAGAATTCCTGTACAAAGTGTTTACCATTGGCCACATGCTTCCAGCAAAATGGATTTTTTCCCCATTTGAACATGGCTGTACAACCCCTGCAGGAGACAAAACCCTCTATTAGATATCCAAGCAGATACACCCAGATGTTCATTGTGAGTAAATATTCTCCCTCTATGGAGTCCCAGTGAAGTTCTGAGGACAGAAGGTTTTCTGGGGCATGCTGACAGTTGCCATGGGGAATCTGTTTGAGGTAAGGGAGTCTCCATTTTAGGAGTAACATGTACACCAGTTCATCAGTGTTTACAGATGGGTGCTCTGTCTGCCAGAAATTTAATCAGTGACTATGCAGCAGCAAAGGCAAGGAATTTGCTATGTACTTGTCTCTGGGTTTGGAAGACCATTTGATTCCTCCTTTTAGAACCTGATTATGCTATTGAGAAGTATTAAAGATATGGAAGAGGAAGGAGAAGGATAAGAAAGTAAGATTTATGTATCATTTCATAATTCAAGTGGGAGAGGGGGAAGTGGTGTTCTTAGTTCATGGTGGGAAGTCAACAGTGACTCCCCTGAGTTCCACAGATCACAGCTCTCTTTTTTCCTGAATCTCTGCCTTTCATCAATGTTGTGTTGATGGTTGCAGAAGCTCCTTCTGACTTGCTTAATACTACCAGCAGGGATCCAGATTGCTTAGAAATAACACAGTAATTACAATGCTCAAGCAATCTGACAACAGCATGAGAGTCAAACTATGCAAAAGCCTTTTCCTGCCTGCACCATAGGATTGTTGTTTTGGTGATCAGAAAGCAGGTTTTCCATTTAGTGTAGCAACCCATGTTGACAGATGGAAGTGCAATGTTTTTAATTAATTACCATGCTAGAAATTTGAAATTAGATATAACTGGGTTTTTTCTAAGAAATTAACTATGATGTGTCTTTCTTCAGGTTATTTGCATTAGAAGGGTAGATCGCCGTTATATTGCAAATTGTTTGCCATCCCCATCAGTTACAGTGACTTTAAAAAACCCCAAGATTTCCTAAGGGCAGAATCTATCAATGGGATATTTTCACATGGTTTCAAATTTCTCTCAGAAAAAAATTCATAATGTTCGTTGGTTTTGGCTTTTTCTTGGCATCATGATTTTGGAACTATGATGACTCCTTAATATTTCTTTTTTTTTTTCCCCTGGTTTAAAATTCTATGTGAACAAGCTCTAGAAAAAAAATGACAGATATTTAGTTTTATGGTTTCCTTTGAAGTGGCAGTACTGAAGAAAGGTACTGGAGCCATAATGCTATAAGTGGCAATTACAGGGCTTAAAAATGCTGAGTATTTTTAATATGTAAACACAACAATATTATATTGTTTAGAACAATTTTATTTCAATATTTGCCTTTTTAAAACTAAAACAACTCAGTTAATAGTAACAATAGCAAAAGCTTTCTTTAGTACAACAACTAAAAGGCTGAGTTATGTCTACCTTACCAAGTCTGCCATCACTATAGGTAGTTTTGGATTAACTGAATACCATTTTCTGTTGAAAAGTTATAACAACAAATGACAGTTCTGATCCTTTAAACTTCATATTTATACTCTGCCATTAATTGCTGCTGTTAATTGGGAGGACTGGAATATGTAAGTAATAATTATTACAGAAGAGATCTGACCAGTCCAAGCTTTGTATATGGGTAGTCTTGACAGTCCAAGTCTGTTGGCTCCACATTACCTGAAAGATATGATTTCTGGGAATATGCAAGGCTAGGTCCATAGCTATGGGCAGGAATTTAGGGATGCAAAGACTGAAAAACAGGTTATGATAAAACTAGTTATATAAATAAGAGAGGGTTTTTTTAATTTTTATTGCAGAGATCATATGATTCCATTTATTTTGGGGTTTTTTTGAAAGAGTAAACAATCCCTTTACCAAGGACAATCACATCATATTTCCCTCTTAAACAGGATGTTTGTCAATGACACAATCTATGACTTTGCATGTGCTATGGTCTCTTTCTTGTTTCAATTTCCTCCTTACAATTTTCTTCTAACTTAACATGATTTTGTATTGTAAACAGACAAAAAAAATCATTCTCTCAGTCAAGGTTATGTAAACATTACAATCATGTTACAGCTGATCTAAGGTAGCTCAAGTGTATCTGGATATTCTCTGTCCTCTGCAGGAAAACAGTTGACCTCTATTTCATTAAATATCCCTGTAAAGTCTAATTAGCTCAGGCCTTCCTTTGTTGCCTTCTCAAAACTTGTATTTTAAGATCTGTGGTCTTGTGTATTAAATCTTTTATAAGTAATAATTTCATGCAAAATAGTCAGAATACTTATTCATTTCAAATTTATATACTCTGCTGAAGGTCTTATTGGTGATAAATGAAGGAAAATGTTCACTCTGTTGAACCTGTTTTTAGAGTGAAACATGCACAAAGGAAGCTATTTAACATGAGAAAATTAACATGTTAGGATTTTTCAAGCAAAATTAAATGTATATATAAACCAGGTCCAGATAACAAAGTAAAATATGCAGCTATTGGATGTATTTATGTAACTATTTTAAAATCTTAATGCCTTCAATAATAACATGCTCAAGATTACAATATTCATTCACTGTCAGGAAATTGCAGGGCAATATATAATCTATGACATTTTTCTTATGAGAGCATAAGTCACGTTTGGTTTTTTTTTTTCATGTCAGTGGTTGTATCTTACAGGATACTAAAATGAGATCAACTAGTAAATGTGCTAAGTCATAGCACAAGAGGCATCCGTGCAGTCATGAGGAACATGCCCAGAGTTCACCCTGAGCATGATGTAAATGAGACTGACATGACTGTGTGCGGTGTCAAAGTGTGAAAAGGAGACATTTAGAAAAAAAGTGACCTGGGTCAAGTACATTATACTGCTAATCACTAAGCACAGAGATGCAAAACGCATGCTTAATATTTCTGATAAATTAAAACATGTTTTCACATCTATGTTGTGGACGATTTATTGAAAGAGATTGACAGGAAACGGCAGTTTACCACAGCATGAAGTTGTGTTGGCTATTGTATCCTTGAGCAGTTTGATATAGCTCAATAATAGAAATATTTATGTTTTATTACTTTCATTGGTATTTCTTATCCTCTGTCATCATTTACTGCTTTTCATTGTTTGCTATTGTAGAGTTTCTAGAGCATATGTGGTAACTCACTGTATTTACTTTTCTTCCTGATACACCAATTTCCTTCCCTGCTGAGGTGGGAGAAAAGGGTAATCATTCTAGTGCACAGGTATAACTAGTCTTACTTTGTGATTTAGCATAAACCAAAGAAACTGGTTTACCGATTTTTTTAATAAGACCAGATATGCAAAGCATATAAATGTCATTTTTATGTTCATAAAGCATGATACTTTTGATGATGTAAAACTAGCTAAATATGGGATTTTTAGCAAAGTTTATAAGGTTTTTTTTTCTCTTCATTATCATCTTGTGCATACAGCAAAGTGGATGGGTTTTCACTTGCATTGCCTCTGATTTTTGACTGCCTCCATCTCTTCCCACCACCATTACAGATTTCAGATCTTGCCACCAAGATTGCATAGCAAGATGGTGGAGTTTTTCTTATTTCTTGGTACTTCAAGTAATATTCTTAATTCTGTGTGATTTTTACAACCCCACTTAAGTCAACATGTAGTTGATTACTATTTCTTTAAGCAGAATTATTATCACAAGAATAAATATATAAATTTGATAAAACAAAGCAACAAAACTCTCAGCTAAATTCCAATTTCACAGATACAAGCATTTTAGTTATTAGAAGTAAACAAAGAATTAGCTCTTTTCTTCTGAACTAATTCCATTTCTAGTATAGCTAAATGACTTGCTCTACTGCTCAAGCCTCCTGTGCCAAATGGATTTTGCCTTCAGCTTTTACAGTATTAGTTTGTGTGATTTCTCAAATGCTCACCTACAGTTTGGTATTTCTGTTACTTGCCATATGGGAAGGCTCTGCCCTTTCCTCTGGTCACTATGCTAACTATTATTATCTAAGGCTACAGATAAAATAAAAGTTATGTTCAGGACAGAATTTAGAGACTGGTGGTGTTAAAATGAGGAAAAAATTACAGTCAACAACAGGCTGCTCATGATTAGAAGGAAAGGAGAACAGTCCTCTGTTTTTCCTTATAATGTCCTTTTCACAAGGCCTTATTACTCTCTTGTTTCTAATTATTTTTTTTTCAGAATGTCAGGAAGACTCACATATATCACGTTAAGAGCCTTGCTATTCAAATAAAGACCAGCATTTAACTACAGTGAACTTTTCTCCAGTGCCTTCCCAGAAGAAAGATAACAAACTCTTTCTTTGGGCTCTAGATAAAATGATAGAGTAAGCAAAATGGTGTTTCAATAAATCATATGTTCCTGAGTAATTTGGAGAAACTGTGTAAGAGGATAGACTCCTCATTGTTAATTATTAAACTCCTAATCCCAACTGCCATTTTCTTTCCAAAATTTTTACAGATTTGATTTCTTTTCCTGAATACTGTTCTCAGTTCACTCATAACTAAAAAAGAATTCAAGTGGCAGCAATAATACATTTCCTCTTAGTGGAGTTAAAGCTGAAAGAAAGAAAACATGGTTTATGGTTCTGTCTCCCTTGCTGTAGGAGAACCTAAATCCAAAAACACAAAATATTTTAATATAGTCAAGAGCTTAGGCATGGTTGTAGGCATAAAATCATATGACATCTTTCACGTATCCCAGGGAACTGAAGGGAAGTGCCATGAGTTTCAGAAATGGTCAATAGGAACAGCTTCTCACTCTCAGTTTGGACTGGAGGTTGAGCTAAAACAGCACTCCTGGCCAGTCCTATTCTTTCCCACCCATGGTTTGGGTTATTCAGCTCACATGTGGTAGAACAGGCTTACTGCAGATGCAGCACAAGGACAAAAGCCTCCTTGAACTTCTCATAAACCCCTATCGACCTTATCTGTGTTATCATATAATGACAGCTACAGTAATCAATATTATTTGCAATATCCAAACTTTTTCAACTACTCCAATTTCATATGGAGTCACAAAGGAGAGTGAAGGAAAAGAGACTGGTGGTTCAGGGGTGGATATATTTATTGTTTTCTAATGGTTTGACAATTTGCTTTTTGGAGTAATTTGTTTAAAGATCTGCATATTTAGAAATAAAAAAATTATAGATCTTAGGTTTTGGTTACTCAATGGGTGAAGCCTCTGGGGAAAATAAAAATTGTTTTGACAAAGTTACAGCCTGGTTGTAGAGAAATATTTGTATGTTATAATTTAAAATAGCTTACTGTTTAAAATCTTGTGTTGTATCATAACTCAGGCATGGTCATTTCAGCAAAGGGAAGCTGCTGTTGCTGTTGATCTGTGGGAAAATTACTGTTTTAACTACTGAACTATGTCACACAGTGACAATGTCAATAAGTCTATATTTCAATTAACACTGGAGAAACCTATATGAAATGTTCCTAGTTTTGTGGATGCCCCAACACTTTCTCAGTGTGTTCTCCCCCATTATGACATGACATGATACTGCTGGATGCTGCAGACACCACAGAGCTGTGTGTAAGTCCAGGGGGATTGATGGCTGCTCCTGCGTGGTCAGCTCTAGCTCAAGTGTTTGCTGCCAAAATGGATGGGAGGTACAAAAGTTGGAGTCCCATGCGTACCAAAGAGGCACCATTTATTTAAATGTGGGACAACAAATATGAAAGCTCATGGCCCAATACTTGCTTATGACAGTCACAGAAACAGCTGTTTCCAGGGTAGCCTCAGAATATGGGTTACCTGCAAGAAAGCTCAGCTTTTATGTAGTTTGCTAAGAGAGAAGACTGGTATTTCCTAACCTATTGGTGTTAAACAAGTATTGTGTGGAGGAATAGCAAATGAAATAAAGGGCATTGACTTTTGGATATAAGTATATAAGAGAAAGAAGGGAAGAAACAGATGAATTTTGAAAGTAACTAAAAGCTGAGCTCTTCTCAAAATACAGCTATTTATATGGTTCTGTTTTGTTTTCTGTTTGTTTAGTTAATTAATTTTTTTAATACTGGCATATAAATTGACATCTAGATTAATGACTGAGAGATTTTTCTTACAAAATGCAAACTTTTGGCTATGCTACTCACTGGTTAGAGGTGCTATGTCTTCCCCACTGCTTGTTTGGCAGAAGTATGGATCTTTAACTTCCTTCCCTCTAGTACAGGGATTTAACACTGAAAGCTTCTTGTACAGTTTCTACCATTGAATAAAATAGTAACTATTGAAATAACATATTAAGCAAATAAATATACCTAGAAAAGAGTAAACCAAAAGAATTCATTATTTTATTTTAAAAAAATTTACACTGCATAGTTAACTTAGATTAAATTTTAAAAGTTGTTGCCAAGGTGTATTTTCTGGGTCACATAAATATAATTTCTATTTGACCTTCAGATAGATTCATTTTATTCCTGGGATGTCAGTGACTGAGCTAAAGAAGTCGCTATGTAAAGTAAAGACCTTGTGACTCACTTCTGTCCCAGTATTGTTCCATAACACAATGCGTGTTCATAACTTTCAGTTGAACCAGTGAAACCAAAGACTCATTAAATTTTCTGTATTATTCTGCAAATAATGCATTCTGTAAATTGCAAAATTTTGCTAAATGCAGATTTAAATCTTAGAGTGTTAATAACTAAGATGTATTAGTACATTAAGCATATTTACACCTTTAACATCATATCTTTTCCAGTGCTTTATGTTTTTCATACAGTTTACTTTTTCTTGCAATTTAAAAAGTATTAAATAAAAATTAATTCAGCTAAAAATGCAAAGGATTAGAAAAACTGGGAACCTGGCAATCTGTGTATGAGGGGAGTCTTTTCATATGCAAATGCTCCAACAGTTAATTGTCTTGATAATGCATGAAAAATATATTCAGAAATTTGCAAATGAAAGATTCTATGCATGTACCACAAAACTTCAGCATACTCCTCTATGAAAACCAACACCTCCATTTCATCCTTAGAGTCCTAGGGAATGTCTGTGCTGTGATAGATAAGTTCTGCAGCCTTACTGCTGTAATACAGTGTCACACATGCCAGAAAATTTTTCACAGGCAACCCACAGATTCATATGTGAGCTGCCTGGGAAGCAATCAGAGGTATGGAGAAAGGCAGAAGTAAAGCAGGACATAACCAGTTTATGAACATTATGAGATCTGAGTGAAATATTTCTATTCTTAATAGGTTGCCTTAATTCACTTGCCTTCCAATCCCCATCTACTGTACAAGAGGTTGTTTCCTCCTCTGACAGCTGAAGTCTATGTCAATGATAGCACTAATCCCTACTGCATCTCCCCTCTTTTGTTGTTCTGCTATGGCAGTGCTGCTATTTCAGTTTTGGCTGGTATCCCAGCAGAAAAAACTTTTCATTTTATTCAGCGCTGTGTGCTATCCATCATGACTGTCCTTGTCAGCCTATATAACCAGGAGTAGCATATCCTGAAAAACCTATTGAACTCAAAACTGAACCACTGTTAACTGCAAGTAGATTTGGTGTTCCTTTAGGGATAGGCTTTCATTCTCGGGTTTATTATCCACCTTCCCAAAACCTGCAACTCTTATCAAAGAAAGAAAACAAACAATTTTTAATTTAGAGAATACAGAGAGACATTAATTATTCTATGTATTAACTTGTGGGCATGCTTATTTTACATATCTTGGAATCATAGAATCACAGAATAGTTTGAGTTGGAAGGGACCTTAAAGATCATCTACTTCTAACCCCCCTGCCATAGGCAGGGACATTCCACTAGGTCAGGTTGCCCAAGGCCCATCCAACCTGGACTTGAGCACCTCCAGGTGTGGGGCATCCACAGCTTCCCTTGGCAATCTATTCCAGTGCCTCACCCCTCTGACTTTCTGCATCCAAGCAGTATTTGCTGGAGCAAATATGTGATCTCATAAATGCAGAAGATTAGAGCACTGTCTTCACTTAGGAGAAATGTCAGATATTAAAATAATTATTTTAATATAAGTGAAGAAAAAATAGACCCTTGTGAGCTACTTGTTGCAAACAGGACAACAGTTAGAACACCCTCTATTTCCAAATCGTAATGAATAACTGTGCTAAAAGAAAACGTGAATCCACCCCAAATAGTGATGCATCCCTCCCACACCAGAACTTGAGTATATCTTGATGTGAACACTAGCTTTCTGGTGGATAATTGATGCTAGATCTTAGCCAGCATCAATTTTTATGAGCCGAAGCTGAGACGCATTTCCGTGTTCTGGTTCATGACCTTTTTCTATTAATCTCAACCTTTAGAACTCATTGCAGTCAAGGGGGAAAAAGGACTTCTGGAGAATAACACCAAAATAAAGAGCACAGCATGAACGCAAAAAGGGTTAATTTTATTATTCATCCTGGAACCATTATGGTGGTGACAGTGTCCTAGCGAATGACATAAAATGAAATTATGAGCACATTTACCACAATTTATTGTTTCCTAATGTTGTTTTCATTTTTTTGTGGATCACTGTGTAAAAGGAAAATGAGCTGAGGAAGGAGTTAGCTCGAGCTGAGACTGCAACGCAGTTCTTCATGTAGCATACTGACTGGACAATACTGATAACGCAATGCCATGTACTCAAGCACAAAGTAATTCTCTAATACCTTTTCCATAAATACACATGCAAACATCACACAGCCAGCTGGCATTTCCCATTGTCACTTTTGGAATAACTCCATTGCAGACTGTGACATCCTGAATCCCTGGGAGGTTTTGTTGCTGGATGTACTTTTTCCTTTTCCCTAAAGTAAAGCAGTTCACGTTGACAGCGACTATGTGAATGAGGAAGAGGTGAATGCAGAAGGCCACAATGTTCTTCCTTCTTGCTCAAGTTTACTAAATTCTACCTCAATACTTTAAAGAAAAAAAAAAAAATTCTAAAATCCATAACAAACGCCCAAAATAAAAAACCTCCCCCAGCTGCCCCTCCTCTCCCAAAGCCTTCTATTTATTATGTCAGTTATGACTGAAGAATGAAAAGTAGCAACACTGACATAAACCTGATTTTACTGCAGACTGAAATAGAAGGTTGCACTACCACAAAACTTTTGAAACTTTCATAAAAAGTTCTCTCTTTATTTACATGAGCACTGCTTTTCCACCCAGGTTAACTGCTTGGAAAATAAGTACAGATATTCTTAACCATGGAATTATAAATGCTTATAAGATTGATAAGTAGTATCAGGCATTATGCAAAATGTTTTTAAGGTTGAGGTTAAAGTAGAGTGAAGATATGCACAGCTAGCTGTAGACTGTTGGGCCTATGTACATCAGGCCAATATACATATTTTTAGGGTTTAGTTATACCTCTGGCTCTGCTTTCAAGTAAATATATGTCATGATATAAACAGCAATGTTTGATAAGGTGGTGAATTTAAGATTAGAAGACAGTGTGCTGAAGCAACATTGAATCACTTTCATTTTTATTCAGAGGGATCATTCAGCCCAATGTTTTTCTCTGGCCTTTTTTGTTGTTGCAATGCAAGATTTAGGGATCTTCTTTTCGACTTAAAACAAATTAAAGTAACAATGCCAAGGTTTTAAAAAGTCTGCCTGCATCTTTCCTTATACGTCTCTCCTCATTTTAAATGACAGGCATGAGATCAGTGGTTTATGCAGCATCTCCAGAAGATTAATGTTTCTAGGTGAGCTTAGAGAGCTGTTTCATTTGATTAGCCACTGGAATTCCTTATTGCATTGCATTGAGGGAAAAAAAAATAAAGAATGAATCTAACAGTTCTAAAAGCTGCAGACACTGAGGTTTAAGATAAGTCTACAGTACCAGTCTTCCCTTAGTAATAATGGCAGGTAATAATTTCAGATATAAAATTTCTGACACTAAGGAATGTGTTGTTTGCTGTATTAAAACCATTGACTCCAGCTTTCACTTTTACAACAATAATTTATTCCAGATTCAGGAATTCAATATTCCTCAGTGTTCCTTTGCAACTTTCTATTTTCAGAAACTGTGTGATAAAGATGAATTACAGTACTTCCAGATTAAAATACATGCTTGTATTGTGAATTTCGTCACACAGAGGAATAAATGTGCAAAAATACAAGGCAAAAAGAATACTCAGGATCTTTGGGTAGGGATTACAAACTTGGATAAAAATTTTAATCTTATCCAAAGAAGAGCAGTGAATATGGTGAAAGGGTCTGGAGAACAAACCTTACGAGGAGAGGCTCAGGGAACTGCAGTTGTTTAGCCTGCAGGAGAGGACGCTGAGGGGAGACCTTGTCACTGTCTACAATTAACTGAAAGGAGATTTGTAGAGACATGAGTGTTGATCTCTTTGCTCAGGTGACAGGCAATAGGATGAAAGGGAATGGCTTCAAACCTAGCCAGAGGAAGTTCAGATTGGACATNAATGAATCTAACAGTTCTAAAAGCTGCAGACACTGAGGTTTAAGATAAGTCTACAGTACCAGTCTTCCCTTAGTAATAATGGCAGGTAATAATTTCAGATATAAAATTTCTGACACTAAGGAATGTGTTGTTTGCTGTATTAAAGCCATTGACTCCAGCTTTCACGTTTACAACAATAATTTATTCCAGATTCAGGAATTCAATATTCCTCAGTGTTCCTTTGCAACTTTCTATTTTCAGAAACTGTGTGATAAAGATGAATTACAGTACTTCCAGATTAAAATACATGCTTGTATTGTGAATTTCGTCACACAGAGGAATAAATGTGCAAAAATACAAGGCAAAAAGAATACTCAGGATCTTTGGGTAGGGATTACAAACTTGGATAAAAATTTTAATCTTATCCAAAGAAGAGCAGTGAATATGGTGAAAGGGTCTGGAGAACAAACCTTACGAGGAGAGGCTCAGGGAACTGCAGTTGTTTAGCCTGCAGGAGAGGACGCTGAGGGGAGACCTTGTCACTGTCTACAATTAACTGAAAGGAGATTTGTAGAGACATGAGTGTTGATCTCTTTGCTCAGGTGACAGGCAATAGGATGAAAGGGAATGGCTTCAAACCTAGCCAGAGGAAGTTCAGATTGGACATCAGGAATAATTTCTTAAATGAAAGGGTTATCAAGCATTGGAACAGGCTGCCCCAGGGGGTGGTTGAGTCACTATCCCTGGAGGTGTTTAAAAGATGGGTGGATAATGTTCTTAGGGATATGAATTAGTAGTGGACAGGTATGTTTGGGCTTGATGATCTCAAAGGTCTTTTCCAATGTAGTGGTTCTATGATTCTATGAAATATAAGAGCCAAAACAGAACTCACTATTTGCTGAGAAGCACTTTTTTTGGTTGTTGTTCTTAAAAAAATTACACGAATGTAATTAATTACATTAGTAAGAATAACAGGGTGACCAGACACTTATGTAGTTAGCAAGACTATTTGAAGTTGCATTGATTTCCAGTTCCNACTCAGGATCTTTGGGTAGGGATTACAAACTTGGATAAAAATTTTAATCTTATCCAAAGAAGAGCAGTGAATATGGTGAAAGGGTCTGGAGAACAAGCCTTACGAGGAGAGGCTCAGGGAACTGCAGTTGTTTAGCCTGCAGGAGAGGACACTGAGGGGAGACCTTGTCACTGTCTACAATTAACTGAAAGGAGATTTGTAGAGACATGAGTGTTGATCTCTTTGCTCAGGTGACAGGCAATAGGATGAAAGGGAATGGCTTCAAACCTAGCCAGAGGAAGTTCAGATTGGACATCAGGAATAATTTCTTAAATGAAAGGGTTATCAAGCATTGGAACAGGCTGCCCCAGGGGGTGGTTGAGTCACTATCCCTGGAGGTGTTTAAAAGATGGGTGGATAATGTTCTTAGGGATATGAATTAGTAGTGGACAGGTATGTTTGGGCTTGATGATCTCAAAGGTCTTTTCCAATGTAGTGGTTCTATGATTCTATGAAATATAAGAGCCAAAACAGAACTCACTATTTGCTGAGAAGCACTTTTTTTGGTTGTTGTTCTTAAAAAATTACACGAATGTAATTAATTACATTAGTAAGAATAACAGGGTGACCAGACACTTATGTAGTTAGCAAGACTATTTGAAGTTGCATTGATTTCCAGTTCAGTACCTGTTATGTACTAATGAAATAGGTATAGGAGAAAAGATAAAACATCATGCTTTAGGCCTTAAACTAATCCTAAACTACTTAGGATTTTAGGATAATCATGCTGAGGTGATAAGAGAATGAAGGGAAAATAATCTTGTTTCTAAGTAGTTTGAGGTTCTTACATCTCCTTCCAAAGCATCTGAGGCAGCTAGAGGCAGAAAACTGATGTATATGAACCATCAGTCTGACAAGATATTGCATTTTCCCTATTCCTATCAACTATTTTTGTATTTTCCTTCCAGAAATGCCAAAGAAACCTGAATAAAACAACACTGTGTATCATTCATTTTAAGCTTGTCACTATTACCAATTATTATACACCCTGCTTTTGTAATAAGCTTCTATGCTGTTGTAGTTTGGTTGTCAGAACTGCATGCACTGAAAATGAAAAAGAGTTAGTACATGACTACAATCTAAGCATTACTAATACAGAAATACTGTATTTGGCATATAATTTGTATGTAAATTACCTCAACAATAATATTTCCCACCATGTACCAAATTTAAATGGGATTATTTCCACTTCCGCTGTCAACTTATTCAACACTGACCTGTTAGTAAAAATTATAAACTTCAGCCTAGTGAGTGCCACACGGCATTTTACTTTATATTACTGCTACATTATTTTAGAATATTAAAACTGTGGAAGTGTCAAGGGATTATTTAATTTTTTAATACAGAAACTTATCAGCTAATTCTGTGTCTGTCCATCACATATTTTACAATGGTTTTGTTGAAAAAACAAAACATTTCAGAACCCTAATATGTGATATGTTAGATACAAGGAAGAAAATTTTTATAATGAAGTTGATGAGACACTGGAACAGATTGCCCAGAAAAGTTGTGTCCACCCCGTCACTGGAAGTGTTCAAAACCAGGTTGAATGGGACTTTGAGCAACGTAATCTAGTGTCCCTGCATATGGCAGGAGTGTTGGACTAGATGATGGATCCTTAAGGATCCTTTCCAACTCAAACCATTCTGCGATTCTGTGAGTCTATAACTTGGGATAAAAAATTTCATGAATTTGGCACTTAAAAAATGACTATATCTCAAGAGAAATGCTGTGAGACTTGTATTATGCAATCCAAAGTGCCTGCTTTAAAATAATATCTTCTATAGATTTCCCAGTCCAGGCAAACTTGGAACATGAAGAACATAGGCAGAAAGAGGTTATCTAGAAAAAACGATTGAACAGCTGGAAGTAGTTAAGAGTAGTTGTTTGAGTCATGGACTTTGTTGAAGTGATGTTGGGCCAAAATTAAAGATGAGATCAATGCAAAAATGAGAACAGTGAAAAAACAGAGGAAGGATCTCAGGACAAAGAATAAGAATAAAATCAGGAGTGTTTTGGAGAAGAACAGCAGTGGGAAGTGTTGGAAGTACATTTGGGGCTGCAGAGGTCTGTCTTGTCTCTCCTGTGATCTGTGGATGTCATTTTTCAAGTCTCAGTGAAATCCACAGCATGATTTCTTTCTGATCTGTTGTCAGCCTGCATGAAAGCCTTGTGCCAGCAGGAATACCGTCAAGGTCAAACCTACCCTTGAAAGTTTTGACAACAAAGTTCAGGGTATCAAAAATGCACCTACCTCTTGGTGATGATGCAGGAGTCAACAAGTGCCAAGGGCAGAAACAGGTACAGTGACCAGCCTTTCCAAAGGACACACTATGCCCTCCCAACTAACAGCAGATCATCTCCTGCTACCCACACCCCTGGGGCTACTGGGCCCTCCTGCCCAAATCGAAACAGATCTCAGGGCTGCTACAATTAACTGAATGAGCCATGCTTTGGAAAGAATTTTTGTGGAAGCCATTCTGCTTGTGCCTTGGGAACATTCACTTCTAAGAATTATAAGGAAATGCATTTTAAAAGCAAGCAATCTTTTTTTTTGGAAAGTCCAAGAAATATGGTTAAAAAGTGCAGACAAACAAATGTTGGCAATTTTTGAAAAAATATTTTTATAGTTATTTTAGGAAAAATACTTTTTGTTCCTGTTTGCATTAATATATTTCACCATCTGCAGGAGAGAGAGAGAGAAAGACAAAAGGGTTGGGGAAATGGGGACAGTGAACTCATTCGTACTCTACAAATTTCAATTGTCACGAAAAACTATTGCTTAGAGTATGAAGCTAACATTAGTAGGAGACTTAGATAAAAGGCTGTGGGGCAGAGAAAGTAGCCAAGTATTAGAAGAAAAAAGAAAAGTTAAGTTGATGGAGGGCTGGAAATTACTGAGGTTCAGGGCATGTTCCTTTGGATAAATCATGTTGAAATCTGAAAGAGGTAGATGAGGGACTTTCATACTGTATCACCACTGCACTGTTCAAAGTTACTGCTTGAGGCTAATTTCAGTTCGGAGAAACTCAGACATAGAGTCAACTATAAGCTTTGTCTGAGTCTCATGGCAATAACTATCTTTTGTTATCAAAGAAAAGCAGCAGAGAGTTTGTTGGCTGCTGCCCTGTAGTGACTGTGTTTGATCTGAAAGAAGACAGGTGCTTTATTTTCTTTCTGTAAACAGCATCTTTATTGTGATCAGAAGAAGGCAAAGAAAGAAAGGTGCTCTTTGCACACCTCACCATCTGAAAAAAAAAGCTGTAAGTGGAGGATCAGTTCTGCTTCCCTTTAATAGTAGCAATGAGAAAGTACAGTGCAAGCAGGGGCTGGGATCTTATGAGAGTCCTCGCTCGAACTACTTTTTTTGTCTTTGGCTGGCTATACTTACATTAAAATATTTGTCTTCTTTTCCTGAGGGTAGCAGAAAGTGCCTGATGTACTTTTCCATTGCTTTCCTATATCCTCAATGCTACTCTTTTGCATGTGTAGAATTAGTCAGTGTTAAAAAAGTCATGTTGAAATGTTCTCTGGGTGAGAAAAAAAGCAGTTGACAATTTGCCTGCATCTAGAGTTTGACTTTATGGTCTGAAGGGCTCCTATGACAGACAGCTTCATGGCTATCATGGCACAAACTGAACTAGGGCTTTCCACAGTTAATATGTAAACTCCTACAACTCTCATGGCTGGTCTGCAGATAAGTAGCTGTGGCCACATTGTTCTGTGTAGCTGAGTCTGAAGTTCTTACACCTGTAAAACAGCAGCATGGATTTTCTCATAGAGGAAACCACAAATCCAGTGCTGACAACAAGGCTTCCTTCCCTTAGGAAGCACTTCACACAATATGCCATTTTCTCTGCAGTGTTCCTTCCCTTGCAGCCCAGTACTCCAGCCATCCCCCAGACCGATCTGCAGGGATTCAAGCACCAGCAAGCAGTCTGGTAGGCCACAGCCTCTCTAATCTCAGCAGAATCTATGGGAAGGCTTCTAGAAGCCAGAAAATTATCATTCTTCCCTTCCCTTGCCAGGATGGGCAGGCCATGGACAGCTGTTGGTCATGCACCCAAAGGGTCCAGAAAGGTCCTCTCAGTGACTGTGTTGTTAATCGGGGCAGGAGGTGCTAGGATGGCAGCAATCAGAAAAAATCCAAGGCAGACCAATGCTCTGCATCAGCTATAAAGCACACTGGTATGAGTTCTGCAGCTTAAGGAGAGACTGCTGTCTCCAGCACCAGGAAGGAAAGGTTTGTGACAGGTGTTTAGACAGTACAGGATTTCCCCTTATAGCTGTCACTTGTCCTTACGCCAACCCAGTTCCCTAGGGAACAGAAAGTGATTTTTCCATCAAGACAACACCTGACACATGTTACTGAATGGTGTTGAGAGTGATAGTTTATACAATCCTATAGTTTTTTTTTTTCATTTTAGCAGTATTTAATGAAAGAAGAGATGGCCAAACAAAACAATTTCAAATACTATTCAATAAGTAGCTCTTCCTGTAGCTACCATCCTCATGACAAAAAAAAAA
>WAAB01022400.1:0-48167 GCA_013389865.1 Piaya cayana
GCTTCACATCCAATTAAACTCACATGAGTAGTGGTATTTCTCATTTAACCTTGCATTTTGTAATTTCAGAGAATATGTTTAACATCTTAGGCATTCAACACCTATAAGGACACCTGTAAAGGAAGGATCATGGTTCCCTTCCCCCTTACACACACAGTAGTCCTGCTTTACTGATGTACTGCAGAGCTGCTCTGTACTTCTTCCTCTAGCTTATCTTTATCTACTTCAGGAACTCGTCGACCTGCTTCCATCCCTGTACAGTCTCCTCTAACAAAATGGCCTTCAAAATACTTTCCCAAAGGAACAACGTGAACTGACAGTGCCATGAATTTTAAGGCTTTCAATCCAAGTCCCAAACCAGTAGCACTGTCAGTAGCAGGGACAACAAGAGAGTCAGTGTTTCATTGTCTCAGGGCAGGCTCTGCCTTCTCTCCCCCACCAACAAATGTTTCAATGTGAAACTCTTTCTCATTGAAGGCGGCATTTTGGTCAAGTCAGTTCCAGATAAAAAGCCCGGGCTGTGCCAGCTGTGAGGTCACCTTCCCTACTGGAAGTCCCTGAAATTGCAAGAGCCTTTCTTTTCTGTCAAAACAAGGAAAGCGAGAAGCAGCAACAGCCAGCCCCATGTGACAGCAGCACACCCCAAGCCAACCAAGACACAATCTGTATAAAAGCGGGCACATGAAAAGGAATCACGCATATTATTTCTGGAATGACTTTTCAAATTAGCTCATGCAGCAGATCAAAAATGGAGAGCGTATTTGTTTAGGGAAGATTAACTTCAATCAGTGGAAAATCTATAAAACCTCTGTAGTCGTAAAGCGAGGGTTTCCGATTACGCTATGTGGTGGTCTGCAAACCTGACTTCAGCAGGCTTCCGAGGGACCCCGTGGTATCCCCAGTTTCAGCACAAACTAAATAAGTAGTTCTTTGAGGTATTGAAAAGGCAGGATTTGTTTGGGAATATCTGATTCAAAAGAAAACCCAGATCATGTTCATTTATTCCAACTCCTTCACCTCTAAGTGACCTTTTGTGCCCAGCATAACTCCTATCTTAATGCACCTTTACTTATGAACTTTAAAACATTATAAAATTACACTTACTGGAGACGGAATGAAGGCTTCATGGTACTTCTTAGGATTTATTCTCAAGGGTCCCTTAAAAAAAAAAGAAAGCGAAGGAGAAAGATTATGTCTGAATCTTATTAATTTTATATAACATCAGTTAAATTAGAGAGCCATGGGTAATACATCTACTGTGAAACACGAGAGATACATCTAAATTTCCATTATACATTTCAAGTCTTGACAACTTAGCATCCGAGCAATTTCAAGCCAAAAGGCAGTTTCATGATAGGCTTAAACTGATCTACTGCAGTCTGTCACCAAAGAGACGTTGAATCATTAGTCGTTGCTGCTACTGGGTGAACTGAGGATCCAAGCCCTTCTCTTCCCTTCACACATTTTATACTGAGCATCCACCAGCTTCATTAACAAGTAGACAATAGGAACCGTTTGTTTTGATCTTGTTTTGGAAAATGAGAGTGTTGGCTTTGCTTGTTTTGGAAGACAGGAGGGAAAACGAAAAGCTGACCTGCTGAGCTTGCATGGCAGCAGGTACCAACCTTACAGGGCTCTGGGTACTTCGGTTGTTCCTGCAGACAGACAATCACAGTAACTCTGCGACAGAGAACACGTCCAAAGAAGAATCAAAAGGCTTTTCCAAAACCAAACATTTAAAGCCTACAGGATTAGATTCTGTTTAAACATGTTTTGAGACAAGCTATCTTAAATAAATTTGAAACTCCATGGTCTTTCTATTTCTGCTTTGTTATCGGCGAACTCAAAGCCCAAATCACCTGCAACAAATTCCTGTAACCCCCTCCAAAGTAAACAAACCAGTTTTAGTACTTGTGCTCAAGTCCATCCAGAAGAAAGGGAGAGCCAACCAAGGACTTGCATAGCACACAACAGTGTGGCTCCCATTCCAAGAGGGTCCCAGGAATTATCATTCAGGTGGCTGCAGTTAAAACTGACAGCATTTGATTCTCATGGAAAAATAACTAGGGATCTGCCTTGAGACAGGCTTCTGCTTTGGGCTGAAACTTGAAAGCTTTCTCCACTTGTGTATTTGAAATAGCATCGGCCAATTTGTTATACGAACAGATTCCATCTGTTTGCACTTCTGTGTTAAGCAATCATAGGAACCTCTCACAGGAATTGCTTCCTTAAAAAATTTACTGCGGCATATAATTTTTTTATGTATTCTGGGAAACACTCAGACAATTGGAAAATAAAGCTGATTACACGTGAAAGTTTTGCTGCCTTGAAGAAGAATTTGCAGATTTGTGAAGGTTTTCCATTGTTTTTATTTGCTTGAGTTTGGAAATACCAGCACCATATATTCTATATTCATTAGGCATTATCTGAATACTTTGCTGCCATGTCTTATTTTGTGCCTTATGTAACTAGAATTAATGAGCACACTAGCCACATGGCAGGCACAAACCAGGGCAACAGCATGAAAACAAAGATGACCCACTGGGAGCAACCCTGGGGATACTTTATGGTTAGGCAAAGTGAGAGCTAACTCACTGTCATCAGCCTCTCTTAGCACTGGAACTCACTGATGGAAAACGCTCAATGGTCTTTTTTCTCCCTGGTAATTTTCCAGAATCAGCCTACTAACAGCCTGTCGGTTTTGATAAGGAAGCCGCTATGGAAAGGATGATCCAGTGGGTCTCTTCCAACCTGGTTATTCTACGATTACATGAAGGGAAAAATGAGAAGCAATGGTTGCTTTGCCTGACAGTAAGTCAAATACTTCCCATACCAACATCTACCCACCAGCACAAAGCAGATGAGGGGATATCCTGTGTTACTCCGCAGAACCCCCTAGAATAGTTTGGGGCAGCTGTCAATCAGCCAGGTGCAAACGCCTACTATGCGCGTGAAAAATCAGGTTTTGTGTCCATGGCCCGGCAGGCGCCAGAGTGGCTATGAGCACATGGATGCCCAGCTCCGGCAAACACACAGAGCAGCAAAGCATTACCATGTCTACAATGCAGCGGGTTTCTCTACATTTTATATGCACTACCTAATTATGATCAGCATTAGAATTCTTACGTCAAGTTGAGTTACAATACTTCGGCTCTTTCCTTTAAGCAAGGAACTCCCAAAATTTGTCTTAGAAAGCAGATGGGCCCTATTATCTGTGCCTATGAAAATCCTATTTACGATGTTGTACATTTCACGCTGTGATATCATATCTGGAACCAGTCACTCTCCCCATCTGCAATGAACAACTGTTCTCATATGTGTATTGGGGGTGAGGATCTGGCTGCAGAGTCTCATGATGTCACATTAATGTTGTATTGCTTTACAATAGCTTGCAAATAATAGCTGCTATATTTATCGGTGTTTTTATGGCAGTGGGGCCTTTGTTTTGAAAAGGAAGAGAAAGGTTTGCAGCACGGTTTCTAAAACACTTTCTGATGATTCAAGTCAGCTTCACACATACGTGCCAAAAAAGTTTCTAACCTTATTGAACTTCCCCAGCAAGTAATGAGAGGATCGTGGTTTCTCAACTCATACTGCTAGAACCAGAGCAGGCAACGTTCAGATTAAGCTTCAAGCATCTCAAATTAAGCAGTTTATAACAGCTATGGTAACACATACACCTAGGTTGGTTTGTATGTACAGAATATCAAAAAAGGGCAGGGTTCAAGTATCTCCTTGCTTCTAAGGCCACCGTTGAAAAAACAATTCATGCAAATCAGGGGAACCCCAGCCTTTCTACACCCAAAGGAACAACTTTCCAAGGAAAAACACCCTCTTAATGGCAAAGCAGACTCCCCACCTCCGTACACTACGCACTCTCGCTCCTCCTGACCCCAGCAGCCCTGCAGGGAGGGTCTAGGAGACACTGGAGGCGGGGAGCAGACATGAGTTCCTGGCTGACACTTCACAGGGTGACTGTGGTCCCTTGGGTCAATGGTCCTTAATACAAAACCTGATTTCATCTGTTGTGTATAGCCAACACCATCCGCTGACGTAACTACACAGAAGTTACTCAATCTTGTTTGCCTTCAGACCGGCTGCCGTGATTCCAGCCAACCTGATATGCTTGGTGTTTGCTCACTGCACAGTTTTAGAGGCAGAGAAGCGGGAAGTCTGTTTACGTACTTTTAAGCGCCCTAAGCTCAGATCCTCTTTCTTCTGGAAGGACACTTCCGTACACATCGCATGATTAAATGAATCCAGGAATCCCGCAGGGCACACTTCCCCATGCCACTTATCTCAGAGAGAGTTATGTCAGATACGGTACCAGAAGCCATTAAGACTAATGTCCCTGACAGACGTCTGCACCCATAGAGATAGCACTTGCTCTTCCTGACCTAGGCCTGCTTAATCTTCACGGCACTCACTGAGTGATCACCACATCTGTCAGTAGTTTCCACGGGTGGGGTTTCAAGATCATTTAGTTGCGTAGTTCCATTGCCAGGGTCCAGCAACATCCTCAGACGTCACAACAGGGTTTTTTTCCTAACAGATCTCTCGCGTTCTCGCACAAATATAAGCGGATGCGGCGCTACCAAAATGTTCCAGAGGACATTCCCACTCAGAGTCATGCTTCTATCTGGCTAGCACTGAAGTTTGCTCAGGACCATCAGATTCAGAACTACAGGTTTGCTCTCATCTTCTACAGGCTCTCGTGGAACATTTTTTTGCAGGTTATAACACCAGACCAATGCCTCGCTTTTGGGATTAACAGAACAGGTAATTGTTCACTAGGTGTTTTGCCACTGTATGGAGGAGTACTGAATATTTGTCCTTTCACCACAGCTGCTTTCAAGATCACACCTATCTTGTTTGAGACCACGATGATGAATGGTCTTGATGAGATCATAACGATGAACAAGCTGAAGATGAGAGATACTGAGCTGGGATGCCCATGATCTGACATTAAATGATTTAATCCAGCTTCCACAGCCTCAACTGTTTCCATGAGAAGTGGAACTCGATGAAAGGAAAACAGACACAGCCTAAGAAAATACCTATGACTCTTCCAGTTACGCAGCACATGACCTGGAATAGACACTACGCATTTACAAGAATTATGGATTCTTTTGCCAAAGAACATGCAATCACAGGTCCTCTGGGACTCCGCATTTCAGTGGGATTCTCAGGTAGTAGTCATAGTCTGATATGCCTCATCTCCAGCTGCAACAGACCTTGTGGGCAGTCTACACGCCGCACGTAATGACACGAGGCTACAATACTACAAACAGGTGCCAAAAGAGCTCCTGTAGGTAAGGCAGAAGCTTTACTTGCTACCATATGCCACAACAGGCATGGGAGAAGTCACAGTTCAAGACTCCCCTTTCTTGCCTCACCATTTTCTTCCCAGTGGGGACATCTGTGATGGTCTTTAAAAAGGCAAGCGCAGTGGATCACTCTGATCAGCAGCAGGGATATATGACACAGCGACAGTTCTGGAAGCTATGAGCTGATCAGACTGTCTTCAGGAGGGAATTGAGCAATCTTATACGTGGAATCCACATCACACCTCCAAAAATTATGCTGTTATATCATTATACAAGATTTGCTATACTATTATTACAAAAATTCAGACAAAAAGTAAGGCGATGCCATTTGCAACTTCAATGTATTGACAGAAGTATCACGCCCTTACCAGCACTGCAACAGTAATTGAACAGGAAGACACCAGTGTGTGTTTGAGATGCCTCCGCACAACTGTCTGTCGTGCCCTCGCTAACTTCCACCTGCCCTTTTTCCCCAGCCAGTCTGACCTCACTGGGACATTGAATTACACCGTGTTGAGGACTGTGCAAAAACAGTGGTTCCAGGATGCTGTTCTCTACTCCTGCTCCTCAGTGAACCTCAGCTCTGCCTCTCTTCATGCAAAACAACTGAGATCCAGCTACCCACACAAATGGCAGGTCCACCCTGNCGACAGTTCTGGAAGCTATGAGCTGATCAGACTGTCTTCAGGAGGGAATTGAGCAATCTTATACGTGGAATCCACATCACACCTCCAAAAATTATGCTGTTATATCATTATACAAGATTTGCTATACTATTATTACAAAAATTCAGACAAAAAGTCAGGCGATGCCATTTGCAACTTCAGTGTATTGACAGAAGTATCACACCCTTACCAGCACTGAACTCATTGAACAGGAAGACACCAGCGTGTGTTTGAGATGCCTCTGCACAACTGTCTGTCGTGCCCTCGCTAACTTCCACCTGCCCTTTTTCCCCAGCCAGTCTGACCTCACTGGGACATTGAATTACACCGTGTTGAGGACTGTGCAAAAACAGTGGTTCCAGGATGCTGTTCTCTACTCCTGCTCCTCAGTGAACCTCAGCTCTGCCTCTCTTCATGCAAAACAACTGAGATCCAGCTACCCACACAAATGGCAGGTCCACCCTGCATTTTGCTAGATATTCAGAGAAGAATTGCTGCCTAATCACGGCTGCAGTTTTGCTGCTCCAAATGGGAGCACAAAGTTCAGACTCAATTTGTAAAATAAGAATATGCTTACTGCTACCTGTGCAAGGCAAATGACCATACACACAGGGCACAACTGATTTTCTGTATCTCAGTGGGCTCTCCAGCTCCATCTGCTAGCTGTGCCTTAACTTCAGTAAACCATACAGTGTCATCAGTGGCTGGGTCAGCCCTATGACCTTAAGGGGGTACAAAGAAAATTATACAAGTAAATCAAGGGTCCAGGACCACTGCTTGGTCACTTGATATTAATTTAACCAGTTACATTACAGTTTATAATATGTTATTGCAATGCTCTGGTAGGCACAGCCCTGTGAGACCCCAGGGACCACAGCGCTACCCACATCATCACTCTCCCCTTTTTCTGTAGGAGGGAGACTTCTGGGAAAAGTTGATAAACTGAAAAAAAGGAAGAGCAGATCTGGAAGCCGAGGGATCTGCATCACATCACTGAGGCCTAATGAATGTCTTCGTGAGAACTTTCAGCTACAAGTATCTTGTTAAGTGCATTCATTTTCACTGACACTGACAAAGACAGAGCTGCTGGCACCTGCTCTGGTTTTGAGCATCATTTGTAAAAGTGAGTCTCCACAACAATGAGTATCATGGACAGAAGGCCATCCAGAGAGAACTCTGTAATTCATCTTGACTGTGGATCAGAAATTTTATAGAACGGGCAGTCAACCCAAAAGCTATACTTCATCTGAACATAAGAGGTTTCAATCCACTTCTAGAACTTCTTGAGAAAGGGAAGAAATCTTACTGTAACATCTACAACTGGTACATCAATTCCCTGTTATGCAACCAACTGGCAGTGATTTCCAACAATTGCCTGCAATATCCACAGACTCATAACAAAGAGCATGGGCATAGAATGTTCCAGGCACCTGAATTAGCTCGCCTCTTTTCAGTCCTGCTGAGACATCTTCTTTTGCCATATAAGCTTCAAATATACTCTTCTTCCTCCCTCGAGTGGGCTTATTTCGATTCTTTCTGTCACCTGATGTTGGGACAGCCCCACAGGATCCTCCTGCAAACAGAAATCCATAAGTGTTATCTTGCCCACCAAACAAGTCCATGTATCTTAGCAGCAGCTGTACAGAGGTTTTCTATCAAAAATTGTGCTTCTGAAGAACAGTTTGCCCAGAAATACCGGCACTCTACTTCAGAGAACTGAAAAGACTGGAATAATTATATTTTACAAATAACACACAATCTTTTACAGCTCATTTTAGGGTTAAGAGCATTCACCCCAGCCCATCTTTTAATAGTGCTGAGTACATGCTTCAAGGCAGTTTATTCCCAAAGCTTATTCCTGAAGCGTGTATGCACTCTGCTTTAATACCTCTGGGAGTTCCCAGTTGTCTAGTGCTTATTCCACTGTCTGAATTGCTCATTGTTTCTGTCTGCGATTCAGAGAGTTGCCTCTTCCTATCGAAGTTCGGGGGAGTTCTTGCAGATTCAGAGTTGTTCCTGGTCCTTGCAAACGCTCTCTTTTCTGCACCTGAAATTAAACACAGGTTTGAAATAACGCGGGATGGAAGAGAAGCCCCAGTGCCAGCTTGTGATTCTGGTGAAAGTCACGGTCTCCAGTACAAGTCACAACCAAGTCATGCTCTTTATCCAAAAGAAACGATGTTTTCATTGGTTCGTTTGTAATCTGTTGGCTCTTTGTGCTTCTTAATCCACCACTAACTTATTTCAGCATAAATAAAACTCTAGAAATTATGATACTAAAGTTGGATACAGCCTTTCCAAAATCCTGGGAAATCCATTAGAGCATATAAAATGCAAAATTGTTCGACTGTTTCCAAAGCCCTTACCTCCACCCCATTAGGCCCCCGAGTAGTGAGAATACAACCTCCCTACAACTTAATTAAGCAGTTCATGGATAAAGGAGGAAAAAAAAAATCTCACCAACCCACCCTGGAGTAATTAACTTTTGAGTGACCAGAGGCAGCAGGGTACACGATGACACTGGAAAGAAACGCCAAGTGTCTGAATGCCCAGCCGGCTCAGAACGGGCCACGATCATACAGAAATATTCTGCAAAGACTCACCCCTTCCTTCCCTGCCATCACCTCTCAGCCCCTTCCCTACAGCCAGGAGAGCAAGCAGCAGCTTCCAAAGCGTATGCCAATGCTGTTCCACGGATCAGCACATTGGAATGCAACCCAGCGCCGCGCAGCTGCCCTCTTGGCCCTCCACCTGGATACTGAACATGTCATCACAGCTTTGCCTTCCAGCCCCTCCTGGCTACGCTCCCTGGGTCCAAGCTTGTACCTGCAAGTCAGAAAACGCGCGATGCCAACTTATGTGCTACAGAGCTATCCAAGTTACAAGGCAAAGGTTTTATGTATGGTATCCTTCACAAACTAAACTGCAGATTGCTTCGTAGAATTAAATTGAAGCAGTGAGGGAAAAAAAAACCAACTAAGATGGTGGAGAAAAAAAAACACATTAAAAAAGGTGTATTTAAGCAGAGCTCTTTAAAAATATGGTACAATAAAAGAAAACTGCTACTTTACCTAGTCAGAGACAAAACCCAACTTTCATATAAAATAAAAGGCACATAAACTAATCAGAAGAAGGGAGGGATCCTCCTAATTCAAGAGAGGACAGACCAAGACAGAAAGAGGGACAGCTCAAGGTGCCAGCTCAGGCCAACCCAGAGAGAGGTGAAACAATTCCCCAGCAGTGTCTCTGAAATGCAAAGGGAGCCTCTGTGTTCAGTGACAGTAAGTGCAATGTAGCCTGGCCCCTTTCTACATGATCAAGCTTTTCATATTCTGTGTGTGCTTCCAGGGAGAAGACTGTCCCAGAGAGGCTGCAGTTGTAAGAGCACAGCCACAGATGGAGGTTTCAACTGATGCAAATGAGGCAATACTACCTGTACGGGCCATGTGATGGGACAGAACTAAAATTAACTAATTTGCAAATGCCCTAAGAGTTAGGAGATGTAGTTCAATAACAGACATTGAAACTAAAAGTATGGACTAGAGAGAACTAAGCAGAACAGCTTCTGAATTTGCAAAGCAGTTTGCTCTGGAGAGGTTTTTCAGAGCTGTTTTGGTGAAGGAATTTTAGACTAGATATAAGGAAGATATTTTTTACCATGAGAGTGGTGAAACACTGAAACAGGCTGCCCAGAGGATTTGTGGCTGCCCCTTCCCTGGAAACATTCAAGGTCAGGTTGGATGGGTCTCTGAGCAACCTCATCCAGTGGAAGGTGTCCCAGCTCACTGCGGAGGGTAGGACTTGATGACCTTCATAGATCCCTTCCAACCCAAACTACTTTATGATTCTATAAACTACAAAAAGCAGGATCTTATGAACACATTGAAAAAGCAAAGTGCTAAACTGATCATCCAGAGAGGTCACACAATCTGCTTCACTGGAGGTTCTTAAAAACAGGCATGACAGATGGCTGCCAGAGTTGGTCTAAAGAGAGCAGTTTTTTCCTTGAGGTAGTGAAGTGGATTACACGAGCTGGTCAGGTCCTCTAAAGCCCTCGTTTCTATGACAGCAAGTCACAGAAAATACTACTATGAATTAAAGAACTTGGGATAAAAGCGAGGCTAACTCTTAACATGTAATTAAGAAGGCGCTGAAAAAAAAAAGAGAGCAGAAAACTAAAATGCAGGGTGGAAAAAGAGAGAGTAAAACATCTAGTGAGTTGGAGTGAGCTGAGAGCCAGAATCAAGCACTGCAGAGCAGAGCTGCCCCAGTATTTGCCACAGTGACTGGTTCAGAAATTTTGGGACCAGTACTGACAAAAATAATGCAGAGCAACCACAAAGGGTGGAGAAGCACCTTTCTGTGCTGGAAGGTTGACATGCAGACCTCTCCTCGAATCCTGTGTTCAGTTCTGGGCCCCTCACCACAAGAAGGATGTTGAGGCTCTGGAGTGAGTCCAGAGAAGAGCAACAAAGCTGGTGAAGGGGCTGGAGAACAGGCCTGATGAGGAACATCTGAGAGAGCTGGGGGTGTTTAGCCTGGAGAAGAGGAGGCTGAGGGGAGACCTCATTGCTCTCTCCAGCTACCTAAAAGGAGGTTGTGGAGAGGAGGGAGCTGGCCTCTTCTCCCAAGTGACAGGGGACAGGATGAGAGGGAATGGCCTCAAGCTCCGCCAGGGTAGATTTAGGCTAGACATTAGGAAAAAAATTTTCACAGAAAGGGTCATTGGGCACTGGTAGAGGCTGCCCAGGGAGGTGGTTGACCCCCCTTCCCTGGAGGTGTTTAAGGGACGGGTGGATGAGGTGCTGAGGGATATGGGTTAGTGTTTGATAGGAACGGTTGGACATCATGATCCGGTGGGTCTCTTCCAACCTAGTGATTCTATGATTCTATGATTCCAAACATTTTGCCTTTGGTGTGCTCTCCAGTGGGTTTTTTCATCTCCTCAGACACAAACTCAAAGAAAAAAATTACTCAAATGAATAAACTCTGCTTCAACGTAGCTGGCTTGCAAGCCAGTTTACACACAGACATTTTGGATAAGCATTTGACCCGACTGGCCGTGAAGTTTACGGCTAAACAAAACCACCCCTGTTACAAAGCCACAGACAACTGTCACAATTAGCACTCAACCGGAACACATCAAATTCTGCATGACTGTAGTTTCTCATCTTTCTCCTTTTAAAAGAAAGTGAGCTAACTACAGGTTGCCATCTGTTTCAATCAGATTCAATATTTGCTGCTGCAGTGCACCTGTCCCCTTAAACTGGAAGTTTGAAATACTTCTCATGATGCGCTTCCTTGCTGTCCCTGCTGCCCAGCATTAACATTCCGATGGATGAACAGACATCACTCCATAAAGAAAACTATAACCTGTCTATTCCATAGACAGCATCTCTCTATAACTCCCTGAAAGGAGGTTGTAGAGAGGAGGGAGCTGGGCTCTTCTCCCTGGTGACATGGGACAGGACAAGAGGGAATGGCCTCAAGCTCCACCAGGGGAGGTTTAGAGTGGACATTAGGAAAAAAAAAATCATGGAAAGGGTCAGTGGAACAGGCTGCCCAGAGAGGTGGTTGATTCATCTTCCCTGGAGGTATTTAAGGGACAGGTGGACGAGGTGCTGAGGGACATGGTTTAGTGTTTGATAGGAATGGTTGGACTCAACGATCCAGTGGGTCTCTTCCAACCTGGTTATTCTACGATTCTATGATTCATAGGATATACTGAGATTATCCTTTCTGAAATAACTGCTACCACAAACTCAGTTAAACTCTACTCCAGTACCAGGTGTGCCAGAAGCCTTAATTCTTCCGCGACATTACAGTCACGTTATTTGTGCAGCTACAACAAAATCTCCCAGGGTAAGATGTCACACAAACTAGTAACACACTCTAAGCATTAAAATAATCAATGACTAAATAAAATAATAAATAGATGAATATTAAAAAAGTAAAAATAACTTCAGTAGAAAGGCGACTGAAGTGCTGTGACCAAGAATGGAGGGTGGTTGACACCTCCTAATGGGGGTGCAAAAGCAACCACAACACAACAAGCACATCTGCATGTGCAGCACCACTCAAACCTGAATGCAGAGCAATTCTAATGCAAGACACAGACGTAATCACAACACACAGCAAAAGCAACATGTTTGGTCTGTTTATCTGGCTGCACAGATGGTGTAGAGCAGCCCTCTGTGGTTACAGCCACCCCTTGCCTGAGAACTCTAGATGTTCTGCCATTTTCAATGGGAAAAAATAAAAGAGTAATGACTTGAGGTAAGGTGGCTGACTGTTGGTTACTGAAAGTTCCCTGAAGTGAGACTTGGGTTGAAACAACCCGAACACCTGGATCAGGCAAGGAGGTTCCCTACAGAGGTGACAGAGGGACACCTAAATAGGACCAGCACTTCAACAGGCAGAGCAGGGAACCCCTTCAAGCTAGCAAGACGAAGCACCTGCAGAAAGTATAGAATCAGGGAATCATTAAGGGTGGAAAAGACCTCCAAGATCATCAAGTCCAACTGTCACCAACTGCCCGACACCATTGTCATAGAATCATAGAATCACTAGGTTGGAAAGGACCCACTGGATCACCGAGTCCAACCATTCCCATGAATCACCATGTGTCCCCAAGTGCCATAGCTACATGCTGTGCTAAACCCTCCAGGGACGGAGACTCCACCATTGCCCTGGGCAGCCTGTTCCAATGGTTCAACACTCTTTCAGTAGAGAAATACTTCCCAATGTCAAATCTAAATCTCCCCTGATGCAACTTGAGGCTATTTCCTCTCATCCTCTCACTTGCTGCTTGGGAGAAAAGACCAACAAGCTCCTTTCAGGTAGTTTTAGAGAGCAATAAGATCACATCTTGGCCTCCTCCAGACTCAAAAGCCCCCATTCCCTCAGCTGCTCCTCATAAGACTTGTGCTCCAGACCCTTCACCAGCTTTGCTGCCTTTCTCTGGACACACTCCAGCACCTCAATGTCTTTCCTGTAGTGGGAGATCCAAAACTGAAAACAGTATCCAAGCTGTGGCCTCACCAGCACCAAGTATAGGAGCACAATCATTTCCCTACTCCTGCTGGCCAGACCATTGCTGATACAAGCCAGAACACTGTTGGTCATCTTGGCTACCTGGGCACACTCCTGACTGAAACACACAATTCCCACCTCCACAACAGACGTGAAAAGAAAAGCGTGTGGCATTTGTGGGTTCTCAGAACAGTCCATGATCAGTGACTCACTTTTATTCTCAACACAGGCACCAGAAACTGGAGCAGAAAGGATGAAGCTGAGGGATGGTTCCAACCCAAGAGCCCAATCCAGCATCCAGCACACAAGGCAGCATTGGCCGATTGAGCTCTGCTGGTGAGACAGCACTGGAGCTCAATCTAGATTCTAAACCATCACACTTTATCTCCATCACAACAATGACATCACACGATGGCACATTTTGGTCTTTAAACCTAAGTACCTATTAATCTTTTCATATTTTGGAAAAAAAAAAGGCAGGCAGGCAGCTTCCCAGAATAATTGGTCTGCCTTACAGTAAGAGAGGAGGCGAGACGTTTAAATCAGCTTATTTTGACATAATTTATACAAAATCACTCTACAGTTTAGGTTTTGAAAAGTACTGCGTTTAATTAAATTTACATCCATTAGTCAGTTGATCAACTCAATGGTCAACTAAATCAACTAAAATGTTCAACCAATCACAAAGTTAGCAAGGCCAGGAAGTCCTTAATTGTATATTAAAATCTGCATATTCCTTCACACAAGAAAGAACCAAGACTCTCAATTTTATTAACCAAAACTAAAACACTTACAACCGCCCTCTAAGACCTGACAAGCTATTTGATTACTACCAGCACAGAAGGAAAGTATTCCCCANCTGTTGGTCATCTTGGCTACCTGGGCACACTCCTGACTGAAACACACAATTCCCACCTCCACAACAGACGTGAAAAGAAAAGCGTGTGGCATTTGTGGGTTCTCAGAACAGTCCATGATCAGTGACTCACTTTTATTCTCAACACAGGCACCAGAAATTGGAGCAGAAAGGATGAAGCTGAGGGATGGCTCCAACCCAAGAGCCCAATCCAGCATCCAGCACACAAGGCAGCATTGGCCGATTGAGCTCTGCTGGTGAGACAGCACTGGAGCTCAGTCTAGATTCTAAACCATCACACTTTATCTCCATCACAACAATGACATCACACGATGGCACATTTTGGTCTTTAAACCTAAGTACCTATTAATCTTTTCATATTTTGGAAAAAAAAAAAGGCAGGCAGGCAGCTTCCCAGAATAATTGGTCTGCCTTACAGTAAGAGAGGAGGCGAGACGTTTAAATCAGCTTATTTTGACATAATTTATACAAAATCACTCTACAGTTTAGGTTTTGAAAAGTACTGCGTTTAATTAAATTTACATCCATTAGTCAGTTGATCAACTCAATGGTCAACTAAATCAACTAAAATGTTCAACCAATCACAAAGTTAGCAAGGCCAGGAAGTCCTTAATTGTATATTAAAATCTGCATATTCCTTCACACAAGAAAGAACCAAGACTCTCAATTTTATTAACCAAAACTAAAACACTTACAACCGCCCTCTAAGACCTGACAAGCTATTTGATTACTACCAGCACAGAAGGAAAGTATTCCCCACTGAATTTTGAATTTTCATCAGTACATCCACAACTCCTTGGATGCATTCCATCCAGGATCAAGAGAAAACTAGTTTTACTTGAGAGATCTAAGTGAATTTCAAGATATGGACATCTGGGTAGAGCTTTCCCCTTTCCCTGTCAAATGGCATCTCCTTTGTGAGAGGCATTTTTACCTTTAAGTGAACTTCCAGCTTTGTTATCACTTACATCACTTAAAATAAAAACAGCTTCCTGGGGTGGGTAGGACCGGGACAGCATCACAATTGTGCTGGTAACCCCTCCACACCACACTGACAGCTATCTTGACACGCAATGGTTACTTTTACATCTCAAAAATAAAAAGGAATTGTGTTGAAAGCGCTGAATGGAACAATATTGTTATAAACTTTTCCAACACAAAATACCTCCTTCTACTGCCCAGCCTCATCAGTCCATGACTGGGCATCAACACCTCCGCTAACTCTGCTGTTGCTAAAAGGATTTTCCGTTGCTTCCCAACATTAGATCATGATCTAGATATGCAAAGGAATCTTTCAAATACCCCTGCATTACAGTTCGCATAAGCGTGAGAAGAAACAGAACCATATCCCCCAAACTGATAACACGCACTAGGACAATTTGTTATCATTTAATGAGACACTCTTAATACAGGGTTACCAAATATTTGCCCATATTTCTACAACATTTCGTTTAATTGCTGACACATCTCAGTGACTTAAACCAATTTCCTTCAAACCATTCAGGAGGTTCCCTGACACTTAATTCTTCAAGACAACCCAGCTATGCACTTAGTAAAACACTACACGGATACACCCATGAGCTGGAAGACACGTCAGCTACCAAGCGAAGGGTGACCCAACATTGCCCTACCTCCAAAAGCAGCAACTGACCAACTCAAGGCATTGAGAACTGCTCTGATGCCAACTCCTGCTTAGTCCCACACTCCCGTTTAAGTCAGACTAGGATAAGCATGGCAAGAAAGCTAAGTAAAGCATGTTCTTGCTCATAGAATCATAGAACAACCAGGTTGGAAGAGACTCACTGGATCATTAAGTCCAGCCATTCCCATCAATCACTAAACCATGTCCCTCAGGACCTCGTCCACCCACACCTTGAACACCTCCAGGNCTTCACCAGCTTCGTTGCTCTTCTCTGACTCACTCCAGAGCCTTAAAACACAAGCAATTTCAGTTCATTCTCCATACTTACCAGAGACTCAAGGAATTACAGAGTCCAGCCTTGTGGCAGCTCAACCATCACCTCACAGGTCTAAAAGTTCAAGTTAGCCCTGGGCTCCTGACAAAGCTGCCAAAATAAACTTAAAAACCATCAGATTTGGTCTTTTAGCAAAGAAATATTCTCCATGACCTGCAATTGTATGAGCCACTACGAACGCTGACGTGTAACAGGGCATGTCAATAGTCTCAATATAAAAGCTCAGCTGACAAACTCTGCCTTGTTTTGCAAAGATGTCTAGGAGATCAAAACCTCAAACCCTACACAGCTCCTGATCAACCCATCCCAGTTACTCCTGCAGATCTAACTCTCTAGCAGCCTCAAAGAGCTGGGGAAGACACTGGCTGGTAGCTCTGGACAGACACAGACCTAGAACCAACACTGTTGTACCAGGCAACTATTCATTTCACTCTCCAAAGTCAAATAAACTCTACTAGCAAAATCGTGCTTTGCCAGCACAAAATGCATTAACATCAGGGCAGTTTTGCTAGGATCCCCCTGTTCTTCCCCTTTCATATGCTTAAACAGGCAATTTTAAAGCCATTTGATACTTTCTGCTGTTCAAAGAAGCCTCTAAAGTAATAGCCTCCCCAATTTTAAAAGCTGAAATACGTTTGTTAGACTGTTTTCAATTTCTAGCGCACCAGTGACTGACAGTATATTCCATATTATATAAGGGACTAACTCAACAACTCCAAGCACTTAAATGACTACTACAATATCCGGGATCAAATTACCACACACAGTCAAAACCAACAAACACTATTCAAGTGATCTCAAATGCAAGTTATGTCAACAAAAGCACTGGTCACAGACAGGCCAGAAGTAACTAGCTATTTATGTTTTGCAAAATATTTTGCAGATTTAAGAGATTAAATGTCCCACTGATGGTAATAGCCAAGTTCTTTTTTGTTCTGTTCTGTTTTAAAAGGAAAAACACAAAGGCAGCTGTTAGTATGGCTGCTCAGGGAAAGAGTTCCATACCAGGGAAAAAAAAAAAAAAAAAAAGACACTCCATGGAAGATATCTCAAGTAAAACTCTGTGCTAGAGCCCCAGCAACACAAACAGGACCAAAAATCCATCCACCACGCTCCCTGTGAGCTCAGCTCCGCTCCAGCCTGTGCTAGGAACAGCCACGCTTCAACACTGCTCTCAACATGAATCAAGCGAGTTCAGAGTTCTCCGACAGCCTTGGAACAGAACCACCTCAATGCGTTGTACTGTATCTAAAAGCAAACTGGTCAGATAAAGTAGATGGCTCAAGATTAAAAGCAAAGCAATAGGGAGAAATGAGGATGTCATGGGAAAGAATTCATTAGAGGTGTAGGAGTGGGAAGGCAAGCCTGAGATATGTTATCAAATCAGTGAGGCTTCATTGCAGCAAAGAGACTTTAAGGAGATAAACCTGGTAGGCAGGATTTCAGATGCCCCATCTGAGGTCTAAGAGAAAGTCTGAGTCTACATTCTCCTTATCACGAGCAAATGGAAGATATCCTTCTTCTCTAATGAAATGTAAACCGAGGGAATCCTAAACTGGAGGCTCTGCAGCACACTCCTGTGCTCAGTCCAAGCCCAACCACAGAGCTAAAGGGAGATCCTGCAATGTTGCTCTGAGTCCTCCTCAAAAATAACTAAGGATAGGAATGATCTGAACTCACCTCAAAGACTGTAAACTGGGGCAAAATTCTGGGAACACGAGTATCTTGGTGGAAAAAGGACAGTGATGTGACAGCACTGTAGGGATTTAGGCAGATGGCAGATTGTATAATTAAGTTTAAAGTTAATTAAACAGTCATTCAAAGAAGAGAAACAATGCAGACCTACATTTAAATGCATGGGCTCAGCCAGAATGTAAATTCTAAGCAAATTTCCTGAACTGAGTGGATGATGTACAAAATCCAGCTGCCAGAACTAGCTCCCATGCTCACCAGCCTCCACTAATTGATCCATAATGATGGGCCACCAGGGCTCAGAGCCACAGCGTAAGTCTGAGCTGTAACTTTCCACCATCTAGACAAATGAAAATAAAGCGAGAAGACAGCACTTAAAGTGAAGGCCTGTCCATACAGGTCTTAAGTGTGGTTTCAATAGTGATTCAAAGCAACCGGTTGCTCTAGCAGCAGCCCAACTGGTTACGAGCAACCCTGCACAACACAACCAGCTCCTCCGCCTGTGCCAGCCAGCGGCTTGTCTACCAGCACCATTGTGTTCATGCACCAGGGCACGGCACGGCTGTGAGCCATCTGTGCCCCCAGGAACAAATCCATTGCTCTTTTCCGCTGCCTCTTTGGCGAAGGTGATTCTCTAAACACGTTTGGCAGAAAGTCTGCCAAAATTTGCACAGAAGAGTTGAAAGTCCAAGAAGAAAAAAAAAAAAAACGAAGGGAATCCTAGCCACACGATGGATGAGTTAGCTGCAGAAAGTCAGGCTGGACCCCAGCCGGTGGCTCCGGGATGGGGAAATACAGGCTGTCATGGTTTGAAAATGAGTTCACAGGGCCATGAGCTGCTTTTGGAGGTGACCACGCCACTGTAGCTGGCCGTAAAGATTGAGACACTCAGCATTCTTACAACATGCTCTTGAGGAAGAAACATTCCTATTTAGGCACAAAGGTAGCAAAAACATGAAGCGTGATGTTCACGGACACCCAGGAAAGTCAGAGACAGATGCTCATTTCAAGACCTATGAAAGTGAGATGCGAAGCACATGTTGCCACCGCTCTTTTACTTTAAACTGCACATACTTTAAAACTCTTGCGCTGCAAACCCCTAGACTTCAACATGGAACTAGGGAAAATGAAAATGTTCTTGCTGACTTTGGCTTCCTGTAAGGGTCTATGCTTTGAAAAACTGAAATGAAGAAAAATGCACAATGGATTCTTTCTGCTGCGGAAAACAATGTTGTGGAAACTGTTCCTGACCGCCAAGATCTTGCGCCCACGACACCAAGCTTCCTCTTCCAAAACACTTCCAAGCATCCTGATGATCGCAGGATTTTAACCTCAGTAACTCAGACAGTAATTGCAGTTTTATTCGATTCCTCAACAGGGTTGGTGTTGTAGGAATACTACAGGAGCACAAGAGCCAAAGATACAATTCCAAGCTCTGAACTAAGGGTCGGTGACGAAACTCATTTAGTAGCAATAGACTAAAAGTTTATCAAAATAGTGACTGCGCTACAGCTGCGTGCAGCAGCCCAGCGGCGTTGTCAGGGAGGGGATACAGCTCTTCTGGTTTTCAGGACTCTCCGTGAACCTGCTCCACCCTGCTCCTGACCTCTTAACTACCTACTCCGCCTGATGACTGCACTCCTCCACTCCTGCCTCGGGATGTGGGTCAGAGCCGCTTCGACTGCCCCTTCATCCTTCCATCCTCCCAAACCATTTTCCACAATACCCTCTGCTTTTCGTTTTATCCAGCAACTACGCTATGAAAAGGCCTCTTCCACACTCCAAGAAAAAACACCTTAAAAGCATAATATTGCAGAAGTTTTTCCTTTGATTTCCCTAAGCTTTAGCAGTTTGAGGGAAGCGAGTCACTTGAAGATCAGAGGAAGTCAAGAGGCTTTGAAAGGAAAAATACCTACCAGGAGGTGCTAACATATGAAAAGACGCTAACAGAAGAAATGAAAGAACTGCTTTTGGATTCATACCTATCCTGAGGTTACCAAATGTGCTGCAGAACAAGACTGCTTGCTGATGAGCCATTCCCATACTGCCCATTCAATGTCATAAGTACATAATTCACAACCCTTAGTACTGTGTGGGGAAAAAAATGCCTAAAATCACACAAATTGAACAAAAATGCATTATCACTGCAGGCTTATATGTGTGTAGAGAGCCTAAAATATTCTCCAAGGCATGACCTGCCCCATACATCTGTAGGCTTCAGTTACAAGTGTTGACATTTTCCTTCAGCACTCTGGAAGTTTTTATTTTTGTCATAGAAAAAATATTTTATGCAAGAGATCCCAACATTTTGGTTTCCATCCTGCCCCAGCCAAGCCTCGACTTTCCAAAGCTCGTGTTTCCCCACAAGAGGGAGTTACGGACATGCAGCCCACAGCATTTCATGAAGCCAGTTAGCAGGGGGATTGAGGTGGCCACCAGCACATAGGGCAGGAGTGACAGTAGCTGGAGAGCAAGGAGCAGCAAAACCCCTGCAGCAGCCACGGCGTGGACAGGCATTGCAGTTAGCTACTCAAGCCAGCTGCCAAGCACCTGTCCTACCTACCGATGGTGAAGAAAACACATCAGAGCTTATCTGAGCAGCAGGACAGGGGTATGCAGGGGTATGATGGGGGTATGCAGGCCAGCTCACCTCATGGACAACAGAGGACAGGGGGCTTTATCAAATTTTGTGAACCGCAGCATATTTTCGGGGTAGAGTTTGTTATGAGGGCTTTTACACGTGCCAGTGACAGCCCACACTGCACAAGTCTTGGTAAGACTGTTCCAGTGGTCATTCACCCTCACCGCTAAATTGTGCTGTATTTCAAGCTTGGATTTGTTTAGCCTCAAATGCATTATATCATAATCTGCTTAACTGAGCAGCCTATTATTGAACATCTGTTCCCCATGTAGGCGATTTTCTGAGAGTTCCCTTCCCCCATGCATTTCTGATAAGTAAAGCAGGGTTCCTCAAATCACTCACTACGATCCCAGCATTTTAATCTTCCTTGTGGCCGTCCTCTGAGTATTCATCAATCCATCACCGTCCACCCTAAACAGAGGGCATCACCGCAGGATACAACACTCCAGAAGCTGCTGCTGCCACGCCAGACACACGCTGTCCATACTCCATCTTCCAATTCCCATGCTCATACATTACTCTTTTGGCCACATTTCACAGGAGAGGCATGTTCAGCTGATTAATCCACCAAAAGCTCAAAACTTCTTTCCAAGCTGTTGCTTCCCACACTGGGTTCCTTGCGCTGCTAGCATGGCTCTACACTCACCCAATAAATTGATTTGTTTTGCCTGCTCCCAGTCCACCAGGTGATCCAGACAGCTGCCAGTAACTGCCCCCATCATTCAAAACTCCCGGCAGTCTCCAAATCATCCTAAAAAACTTTCAATCCCACTTGTATGTTTTCTTCCTGATGATTGACAAAAGCATTAAACAGCACAGGGTGAGAACATTGCGCCGCAGGAACCAGACACACCTGCTGGTAACAATTCTTGATTTATTGCTGCATTTAATCACTGCAGTTTAACAGCTCTTAAGCCGCTACCCCTGCTCGATTGTGCTAACACCCTAGCATCCATCCTCACACCTTTATCATCAAGCTCCTAATCTCATAAGAAAGAAACTGCAGGAGCTCAACGGGACCTTTGTTGCCTCATTTGATGACAAGTCACATTAAATAAAAGATTTAAAGCTAATTTAAAAATTAATTCAATTCTATTAGCCTACTATTTTTCTGGGACCAATATCACGCTGACAAGCCGTTATCTCAGCTACATAATGGGGGCCAAACTTCAGAGACTAAATAGAACAAAAAACATAGGGCTGGGCTCTTTTGTAAATAACAGGCTAACAGCAAAAAGTGTTTCCACTGATGAACATTTTCAGGTGAGAACTAGCAGGTGAAGAAAGCTACTTTGTAGAGGTTAAAGCTTTGCTGACAAATGCAAGGGCTCCTGCAACAGAATTTCATCCTCCCTGCACGGCGGTATTCTCAGGGCTCTGGTGACAGGCATGGAAGACAGTTATTAGATCACATGCAGAAACCACAGTCCCTGCAAGGGCAGGATCTCATCTCCCCAAGAGAGGATACCTCAGATATTAACTCACACACGACAGCTGATGTTAGCCAAAAACATGAGTTGCACAAGATTCAGGAATGCAGCATTTTTCCTATCAAAAGCAAAAGAGAAATTTATGTTTGTGATGACACTGCTAAACCGTTAGAGAAAGGAGCATTCTAGTTTTCATGCATTTCTCAGATGGGACCATACAGTAAATCCAGTTTTCCCTACTCTCCCATATCTTATTACTATGATTAACGTCATCTAAGGAACGTTACATTGGACCTGGCAAGATGAGCCACATTTTAAAGATCTCCACAGCAACCAACATTCTCCATTTATTGAGCTGATTCCATGGCCTTTAGTAGATCACTGGCTCATATTTACCCGTGCCAGAAAGGGAGATAACAGCATTCTTGAGCACTGAATTTCACCACACAAGAACTGGAAGGCTCACCACTGAAAAGTAAAATTGAAAGACAAAACCCCTAAGATTTTGCTACCTTGTAATGGTTGGTATTTCTTACCAGCTGTGCTCATCAAACACATAGAAACCCATTCCACAATGGGCTTTAACTATCCCAAACCTTTTAATTGTCACAGTTGCAGCCACAAAAACACCACCTCCATCCAACAGCAACAATTGCTTTTAAAGCTGTGATGCTAAACACCAGCCTGCTTGCCAGCAACACTCCTCCATGGAAGCTGCCCAAGTTGGTTAAGTACCACAGGCTGGGTAAATAAATGCCAAGTGTCAGACAGAAGATAAATCAGAAAGGACCGTGGAAATCTTGGGTCATTTCAGATGAGCTATGTCGTTACCCAGGAATTGTCTCTTTCACTCAGGGGGCATGCTGACCCTGGCAGTTCGGCACGATGCCTACATCACATCATAAACCTGTGAAGCTTTTAGTGAAAGGAGTCTCAGGAGGCTTCCTAGCGATGCTGGTGGTCTTCCTGATGAGGATATGTCTGCAGATACAGACTGCAACTGTATATCCAGCCCTGAAAATTCTAAACCTATTTCATTGCTATCAGCCTTCCCAAGTATGCTGCTCCACACAAGCTTCCAGCATTGATAAAGCCACCGCACTCTCAGGTACTCTGACTCCTAAGATCCACTGAAATCAGGCATGACAGAGATGGTGTTCCCAAAGACTATGCTGCACTCCACATTTGGAGGATAGTTCTCTGCAAATGTCAGGGTTTTAGGCTTTCCAGCAGACTCAGGAATGTGCTACCTAACAGCAATGTTCTCCCAAAAAAAAGGCTGGGAAGTGCACATACTCAAAAAGCAACCACAACCTTGTTGTCCCAAACAAAACACTCAACTTGGTCTAAACGACTTACTGAATAAAGCAACGCACCACAGATATTTAAGATGAAGTTGCACTTAGCAGCTATACAAATTTCAACTATGAGCATATGACAGACAGATGCTGCAGAATAAGTCAATACTTCTACCCTCAAGGAAAAGGGGGGTTTAAGCCCTTTTATGACAAAAACATCAGACAGTCTGAAAAGAGCTTTTGATGACAAACTCCGGATTGAAGTGGAAGAACCTTTGATGAAAACCAGAAAACAACCTAGGAGACTTCATAAAAGATTTTCTGTTAAAGAAGTTGAACCAAATTTTAGCACCCAAGGAATCTAGAGGACTGGAGATCTAGGCAAAAATACCAGCAGGGAAATTGTATTATTTGGAAAACTACAAGCATCACAATTTAAAGTGGCGTTTTAGGATTATTTTCTGTCTTATCGGGGTGTTGTTTGATAAGAAACTTCAGAACAGGAGGCTTTTATGGCAATTCTCCTCACAGCAGTTATAGCTGCATGGAAAGGAGCAACAATCTGTGGAATTCATCTCTCTGCAGCTTCATCTTCCCAAGCCCCAGAGTGCTGATGCTATAGAGTGAATACAACATGTGGTTTCATGACCGTGTTGTACGTTTCAGACAAAGGACAAGAGTTTTGTTCACTCTTAGCACTCTCAACTGCAAAGTTTCCAGCACTTGGAGAAGTAGTTACTAGATGGAGCACAGAAGAGATTGCTGTTGTCATTCTTCTAATTATCTGCTATATAAATATTTCTATCCCCTAAGTCCTGAGGCCTTACAGAACAGCAAAGCAAACCCTCAGCGCTTCTCACAGACAGCAACACCTCAGCAGTACTCAGTTCCAGGGCCCAGTGATGCTCACTGGGGCTCCACAAACCAAGGCCACATGAACTGCTGCATCACTGGAAGGACGTACACAAGGACCAATGTGCTTCACTTCACAGCCTGCCCCAGGGCACTCAAAGGGTTTTCTCAGCCCTCCCCGTTTGCCTTCAGTTTCTGCACTGTCAGTTTTAGAGATGCTGCAAACCTGACCATGGCTAAGCTTGAGCTGAAGAGCTGTTAAGAGGAGGACAATGAAATGAAACGATATAAAGAAAGATGCTTGGCTTCGAGATTAGCTCAAAGCACCTTTTGGAAAGCCTACAACAGCCTGAACATAGTTAATTTGTGAGGAAATGTCACTTCTGAAAAGATGATATGCCTCACCGCTATGACAGAAGCAATTCTTGCTATCGCAGTTTCACAAGCCTTGATTTAAACTGATCAAACCAGACACCTACCTGTGCAAAGTAATATGACTTATATCAGCATCAAGAGGGAAAGACAAGCTTTGAAGTGAGAAAATATTAATCTGGGACCGTGATGTGCGAGTTCTTATACCTAAGCACTTCCATACTGTAAAACCTTCATTTCACTTAAACAAGAGTGCTAAAATACACTCAGACTCAACAGCAGAAAAGACATTCCTCTCAATCAAATTACTTTTTTTTTTACATTTTTCTTTCCTCCCCAAGAAACTGTTTTCACGTCCCTGCAAGTGTTCTGGAGAGTAACCAGTCTCGGTGACATACAGCAGCTGTGGAGGCAGGCAGGGGGAAGAAGAGGTCACTGCTAAGACACTAATTTTCCAATAATCTTCCCCACAGTGTAATTTCCTCACCTGGGAGGTCAAACATAAGGGTTAACATTTTCTCCTCAAGGCCTTTATACTAAAGAAACAACTAGTTTGCAAAAGGTTCCTGCGATCCCACCCCAAGCAGGAGGGAACTGCAGGTACTTGTTATTGAAACCCAGGTTATTTTTATTTTAGACTAAAATCCACACAGGCATCTATGTTTTTCACAGCTACAAACTCTAAGCCTTCTACACTCTCCATCTGTGTTTGCTGCTCTTCCCCACTCTCCAAATGCTGCTGGGTGAAAGACAGCAAAGTCTAATAGGCTGGCAAAATAAATAGTGTCACAATCAGGCATAAAAAAAAACCCACCTCCCATAAATAAAGCTCATCAAATTTTAATATAATCTCCTTGTGTTAAATTTCTAATTATGATCTGTCTTGCAAGAACCCAGGAAAGTTTACCAGCTTTAGCACATAATCTACCGTCACAGCTTCAAAAATACCACAAGCCCTGTAAAAAGCATATTACTTACCACTCTGGGGTGACGAAGCATAGCTTTGTAAGACTCATTTAGTTGAACATTTACTTCATATCCAACCCAGGAGTTGCAACGGGCCTCAGGCCCATCTTACCCAGCTGGGAAATTGATCTCTTTTCTACTTGCTATAGGGAATTTAACAGTGACATTTATGAATTCCTCCAAGCAGTAGCTCACAAGATCAGGATACCCAAGTATCTTATCATAAGTAACATTCAGAGGAAGTTTTAACTCATTACATTGAAACATCAGGTTTAAACTACCTGGCTTTGGTTGGTTGGTGATGCTGTGTGTTTGGTTTGGGGTTTTTAATAAAAATATGCATTTATCTCCCTAAGTAGGCATTTTGCCTTGAATATCGCATTTAACAGACACATTCACTTTATTACTGTAAGACATGGTCTCTTTGTTACTAACAGTAAAATTTACTGGAAGCAACGCTCTGTGTCAGGAATTAGATATCACACAGTTATCTTAGCCCCTGAGCATTAGATGGACTTGGACCCTCCGGAAAGGCGAACCAGCACTCCAGATCCAAAGCGTTAATATAGAGAAAAGCGTGACTCTGCCCTGAGCCAGCTCCGATCCAGCAGTCTATTAATTTGGACTCTACACCACAGAAATTGGGCTCTTGTAGTCTTGAGCTGATCCTGGAAGTAGCGCAGCCACATTCACAAAGCGAAGGCCAGGGGTTTAAGTCCTGCCAGCACCAAGCTGGCTCCACACAAAGCCTCTGCACACGCCAGATGACTTACTCGTAAACCAGGACAAAGCCACCCACAGGTAACTAAGAGCTGACTAACTTGGACAGAGAAGAACTGGCTCATGTTAACTCACTCATGACTAAAACACCACATTCAATTCCACAGTAATTGTAGCAAATGGACCAAACGGCTCATTAGTGTGAACTCACCTTGGACTCGACCTGGAGACAAGTGACTCTTTTTCCTGGCATTTATTGCCAGCACGTCCTCACTAAACTGCTCAGCCAACAAGTGTCCAGCTGCTGTATCTGAGTTGGCAGGGCACTTGCCTCGTTTCTTATTTTTTTTCCTCCATGAGTCCTCCTCATCCTTTTCATCAGAACCAGAAGACTTTTGCAGAGCCGCGCGGTGTCTGTTCGATACTCTCCCACCTGGGACACCACTCATATTTAATGAATCGGCTGCAGCTCCACGTTGATGTATGTAATAGCTTTCCTCCACCTCCAAGTCTCCTTCTAGACTAGCAATGGTATTTTTTTTAAGAGGACACCTGTTCAGAGCGGTATGGAGTTTATCGTTCTCAAATCCTCCAGGCAGAGGCTGCTCCAGGTGAGATGTTCTCACTGGTGAATAGCTGTGCATATTCAACCCACTCCTGGCTGGGTTATCATTCACCAGGCCTCTCCACAGGGGCAGGGGGTCCAGATCCGAGCTGGAGTCATGGGAGGTGCTTTCTTCTAGCTGCATCTTCTGTGCAATGTGATTCAAATAGGACTGGAACCGGCCGCTGTGGTGCTTTTGCACAAGCCTCGCGTAAGCATTCTTCTGGGGAGGAGTGGGCTTGCTCAACCCCTCTTTGGCACCTTGGGCAGCAGCAGTACTCCTCACATGCCCCGGTTGATCCATAGTGCAGGAAAAGGCTCAGACTTCAGAGTTATAAATAGACACAGGGATAAAAAGGGGTTATTTTCTTAAAACAAGGTGTCAAGTAATTGATTATGCTTAAAGACACACACACAAAAAAAAATGTACTCAATGAGAATGTAGTGAGGGTTATAGAAATTCCATGTTGATAAGTCAGTCTGTGGGGGAAAGGGGCTTCACAATGAACGCAACACTTGCCCTGCACTGAATCCCCATCAGTGCCCTGGGAGTGATCACGGTCATAAGCCGTACCTGCCCAGGCGCCACACAAAACAGGGATTTTTGTCCTGAGGCTGACACTCCGAAGTACAAAGGATGGTTTTAATCCACTCTTTCTTGCCTTTAAAAATGCCAAGTAAACTAAGGCAGTGACAGACAGACTGTAGCACTCACATCAGTTCAGCTGTTATCAGAAGTAAAATCTTGTCACGTCCAAATTGTGAGTCTTCAAAACCAGCCACATCCTGACTGAAATGCTTCAGTGTCGCAGTAAAAAGCACACATTGCCCACTACCGCCCTGCCACAGTGACTGACATTTCAGGATAATATAGGACATTTGCTTCAAATATCAAGACTGGCCATTTCAGCTTGTCTTTCTAGCTATGAACTCACTCCCAGCACGACTGACAGACAATAAATTCCACAGCACAACGAGCTGTCTTGCCAGAGCTCATAACTCTTAGTGACTGAGACACATCAGCCACGACTCCACTCAGCGCCAGGCTCTGTAGATGGTACCACACCTCCACCTTTGCAGCACAACTGTGGGACTCAAGCAGATCAAGCATCTTTCAATCCTGTTTCAGCTGAAACAATTTAGTAAATTGTCCTTTGCTGCTATTAACGTAAATTATAGGTATGGACAGGACACAGCAATGACTTTTGTGGTAACTGACATCAAAGATGAAAACAAAACTATACTGGTAATGGAGCCAAGTGCAACTGCTGCCTTCTGTGGGTTTTCATTAAAATGCCTCATTCTCTTCAAGGTATTTTGGAAGCTGAAAAGCCGAGCTTCATCCCAGCAGATACACAGAGCACTTCAGGGGTCACTGTCAACTCTTCTAAGCCAGAAGCAAGGGGCACTGAACTCTCAGCTGAAATGATACTGTCCATTAAACCTCTCTCTTCACTTCTCAGAGCACAGGGGTGTTGGCAGGACACAACACAAAGCTCAGCAGAAGAGAAATCTACATTCTCTTCTCTACTCACACCACACCTAGATTGTTTCTTTGCGCTTTCCCTGCTCTCTTCTCCCTGTGGCACCAAGAGTGAGTATTCAGGCAGCCTACTCCGTGTACACACTCGCTGCCTGGGAACAGGCCGTCACCCAGCAGCGACCAAGGACTGCGGCACCAACGCCTCAGAGTGCCCACTCTGGCCCTTTTGGAGAAACAGCACAGGTCACGGCGAGATTTACTTCGAGATTTACTTAAGTAATTGAGTGCGGATGTGAGCAAGCTTTACAATACAAAGCAAAAATTACAAATCCCTAAATAAATAGGAAAAAAATTCTGTGTGGTTAGTGATCCTTGTTCCTAAGATTTTCCATCGGCGCTGGCCAATAGCTATAGAGCGTGACCCGCTATTACAAAACCCTCACACGGGGAGGTCTCCAGCAAGAGCTTTCTGTTCACGTCACCTCCTCCTATTTCCAATTCAACAGAAGCAGATAACATTAACAGCAGCCTGTGAGACCCGCTCTCCAAACACCGGCCCCGGGATACAGGCGTTCGCCACCTTTATTGACAAGCAAAGAATAAACATCCACATCTCGCCTCCGCTGCGGTTTTCTGCGGGTTTTATCGCCTCCAGCACTTGGCACACGGACAAAGAGGGGCCTTACCAGCCCCTACGGGTCACGGTGGCGTCACTGCTCCACGGGCAACCCGAGAGCGGGGAGAGGTGGGTGCGAGGCGATGCGGGTGAGGGAAGACGCCGGCCTAGCCGGGTCCTAGAAGAGCGCGGCCCCTGTTATGCTCACCTGGCTGCTCCCGGGCAGCGGCACCGCCTCTCCGCCCCTTAGGGGGTGGGTAGGGACGTACCGGCCGCGGCCCCGGGAGCGGGGACCCGCTCCCGGGGCCGCAGCCGGTACGTCCCTACCCACCCATCCCTCAGGATCGCAGCCCGGCCTCCCGCTCGAGCCCCCAGAGGCAGCCCCGCCACTCACCGGCCGCGCCGCTCCGCGCCGTTTAAATGTCCCGACGCCCCCGTCCGCTTCCGGGTCGGCGGCGCTACGGGTCGCCGCTGGGGACAAAACGCCGCGCGCGAGAAGCGCTTCTCGCTGGGGTTGGTCTAGTATGTGGCTTTTCGCACCTGGTAGGAGACTTGGGGTTGTTTAGCCTGGAGAAGAGGAGGCTGAGGGGAGACCTCATTGCTCTCTACAACTACCTGAAAGGAGGTTGTGGACAGGAGGGGGCTGGCCTCTTCTCCCTAGGGATGGTACAGGACAAGAGGGAATGGCCTGAAGCTCCGCCAGGGGAGGTTCAGGCTGGACATTAGGAAAAAATATCTCACAGAAAGGGTCATTGGGCACTGGAACAGGCTGCCCAGGGAGGTGGTTGATTCACCTTCCCTGGAGGGGTTTAAAGTGCGGGTGGACGAGGTGCTTAGGGACATGTTTTAGTGTTTGATGGGAATGGTTGGACTCGATGATCCGGTGGGTCTTTTCCCACCTGGTGATTCTATGATTCTATGAAAGAGCAGGGAGAGAAAGCCACAGCTCCTGACTCCAGTCTTGTGCTTTAACGAGGTCTGGCTGACTAGGAGTCAGTGGTTTGGTCACCCTAGTGTCACTGTAAACTCAGGCTGGGTTTGCCAAAGAACTTCATCCAGAATTAAAACTGGAGAGCAATCAACCAGCCTCATGGCACCACCAGTCAACCCTGTTTGAGCTACCTGCCTGGAGCAGCCCCTTGGGAGTGTAGAAAGTATCCACAGGGACCCGATCACAGAGTCGCAGAATCACCAGGTTGGAAAAGACCCACTGGATCATCGAGTCCAACCATTCCTATCAATAATCAAAGATCTGGTGTCTCCAAGTGAGGCTGTCATGGGAAAAGACTGTTGAGTCCTTGGCTCAGCAAGAACATGGGTCTAAGCAGGCCACCCATGCTGCCCCTCCACTTAGAATGGGGAAGACACCTGCCCCATGGTGCTTGATCCTCACTGTATTCTGCAGGTCAGTGCCCACCGTGCCTGGGATTGGTCACATCTAAAGACCACACCACCCTACTGCTTAGTGTGTAGCATCACCCTTGTCTGCCAGTCCTTCTAGATACAAACCAATGCTGAAGCCATGCTCCTAGCCAGTGCTGCAGGACCTCCACAAAGCCGTAGTGAGACCTCTGAGGTGGAGCTGCGAAAGGTGAATCGCCCCATGGCAGCTGTGGCAGGTACAGACCACTCCAGTTTTGGCCCTCGGGTTGGTCGAGGGAGCTGCCCTGAGAAAGCATCAGGCTTTTGCTCTGGGACCAAGTGCAGCAAGACCAGATGTGGCTGTCCTCCTTGAGCACCAGAATGGCACTGGCAAAGGCAGCACCTTGTTCACGTGAACCACACAGAGAATCATAGAACCATAGAATAACCAGGTTGGAAGAGACCCACCGGATCATCGAGTCCTACCAAACACTAAACCATGTCCCTCAGCACCACGTCCACCTGTGCCTTAAACCCCTCCAGGGAAGGTGACTCAACCCCCTCCCTGGGCAGCCTCTGACAGTGCCTGATGACCCTTTCCGTGAAAAATATTTTCCTAATGTTCAGCCTAAACCTCCCCTGGAAGGGCTTGAGGCCATTCCCTCTTGTCCTGTCCCCTGTCACTAGGGAGAAGAGCCCAGCACCCTCCTGTCCACAACCTCCTTTCAGGTAGTTGTAGAGAGCAATGAGGTCTCCCCTCAGCCTCCTCTTCTCCAGGCTAAACACCTCCAGCTCTCTCAGCCATTCCTCATAAGGCCTGTGAGGACAGAGGCTCTCCCTGTGATCTGGCAGCACTGATGCCAGCTCATCAGCTGCTGTCTCCCTGGCAGCTCTGGCCACGTCAAGGAGGGGAGCGAGGATTTGGGTTTGTCCTGGCATGAACAGGAGGCAGCAAGCTGCCCACGCCAGCCACACAGCCACTGCACAGCCCAGACTGGGAGGAAGCGTGTGGCCTTCCTCCATGTGAGCAGAGCTACCAGTCACACACCTGCTGGTCTGCCCTAGTCCTAGAGATGCAGACTGGATGCTGTTTCCACATTAGCCGGCCTCAGGAAGAGTGTGGCCATGGGGGATCACCCTTTCAGTGGAAGGGTGTGTGCTCCCCTGCTTCCTCCTGCTCCTCCAGCTGCTGCTAAAGCCAGGAGGTTGGCATCTGCTCTGCTGAGGCACAGTGGTGGCCCATCTCCAGCTGTGCAGTGTGCGCCCACACCATCCCTCCAGGATGCTCTTGCTGCACACAGAAGCCAAGAAGAGGGAGAGATGGGTCAGGAGCGACCCAGGAGCCCCCAGCCCCACTGTCCCCTCCCTGTGCCTGTCAGTTGGGAACAGCAGCACCTCTCCATGCTGCTAAGTCACACCCTGCTCTTCTTCACCCCAAGGGGGATGAAGCCAAGTCCAGAGCTTGGCCGACCTCCCTCCTGCACCAGGTGGTGCCACCAGCTGCAGCGGGCCCTGTTCCTTCTACAGTAGACCAGAGATGGTGTGAGGAAGTGGGGGGGGGAAATCAGTGTTCGTTAGCATTGCTGCTGATGTTGGGGCCTGTGGTTTTGCTGTGATATCATGCATGGCAAGAGGGACACGGCCCCACAGCTGGACGCCTCCATCATCCTCACCTCTTGCCTCCAGCTGGGCCTCTGCTGCAGAAAGGGCTGTGAGCCTTAACAGATTGGCAGAGCATTCCTCAGCCATCCTCTCCTGGTAGCAGCAAGAGATCCAGAAGCCTGGTCTATGGGACAGAGCTTGTGCCCCATCACTGGCCCAGCCAAACAAGAGATACAGCAAATATGTGCCTCCTTCCCAGTACTCCGTGGGCTCGCAGTAGATTCCTGTGGCTGGGACCAGCTATGTACCCATCCTTCACACCCTTAGAAAGTGCCCACGTGCAAACATCGCAGCAAGCTGGTGCGTCGTGCAGGTTCTCACCGAAAACAATCCCTCCCAGGGAAGGACTGGACTGCTTCAGTCTCGCCTTTGACTCCACCTTCCATCCACACCATCGTTCTGGCTGCTGAGCAGAAAGGAGCAGTCACCTTATTACTCCTTCCACAACCCTCCATGGCAACTGCTGGGCTTTCTAAGAGGTAGCTGGGTCCATGGGCAGATTTTTTCCCTGCACTCTCATTTCCTGGGGTCCTGTAGCAGCAAGCCCAGCCCGGTGCCCTGGCTTGCTTTCCCACAGCGCAGAATTATCTCATTGTCTTCCCTCAGGCAGTAACTGGTGGCTGAGGCTGGAACGTGTTGTGGCACCTCAGCAGAGGTGAGAGCACCACATGGCTCCTTGGCTGGGAGCACCCCGCTTACGAAGGCTTTGGCTCCTCTACTTGCTGTTTCAACGAGGAGTAAGGGCCCGCCCGGCGCTCGTATATGTGTGTTAATCAGGAGTGAGTGGCCAAAAGGATGGAGCCGCCCCAAGATGACTCAACAAGGGGAACCCTGGCTGGAAGCTGAGTGGTTCCTCCGATGCCTCCATCCGCTTCCCACGACCCAGCCGGTGTGGACCAACACTGCACATGGGAATGTCACCTCTTGCCAGCCTGAGTGTCACCACTCGTTGCTGCTGAATATTTCAGATTGCAGGCTGTGGGGGTGGGATGGAGATCAGCAGGGTGCTTCACCTCTGCCTCCCCGCCGCTGTCCAGAGGCTCAACCTGTCAGCATGAGGATATGCTAGAAGGAAGAGTGAGGCCAAGGGATTGCTCTGAAGCCTCTGAGCACCCTTGTAAATATCTCAATTGCAGCAGCATTATCCAGAGTTAGGCCAGAGTCTCAACCACTTTGACATCAGTCAGGTGCTGGGAGCCGTCTGGGCACTTGACCTGAGGACACAAGCTATGCTGGAGGGGATAGAGAGGATGGAGACAGATTTATTACCATAAATAAGCTAAAAAACATCTCTCTGCACAGTAGATACCCATCTGCTAACAGTGTCACAACACATGTGGTCTTGCCCCACCCGTCCATCAGCTTCTCCTGTCTTCTCCTGAGCCCTCCATACCTCTGGTTGGGAAATACACCACCCAAGATCAGGGCTGCTGTGTTCCCATCTCCTTCAGATGCAGCAGTGCCTGGAGGAATGCCTGCAGGGGGAAGGTGCAGCTTAGCTGTTTGTCCGGCAAAGAAAAGGAAGATCCAGTTCCCAGCAAGGATGGACAAGCAGCCAAGAAAGAGGTGGGGTGGGGTGCCAGAGTAGGACACTGAAGCAACAGGGTTAGTGCCTTTCTGCTGATTTAGCTGGAGTCTTCTGTACACCTTCAAGTCTCTTCCTCCTTAATTATAGATGGCCACATTCATTTTAAAAGCCACTCTTCAGTTTCCTTGCACCCTCCTGCCCTGCCAGTGGCAGGACAGAGCCTCCCAAAGATGCTCAAAGTGGTTTTGGATGATAAAGCTCTGAGGTCCCAGAGTGCTGGGCCACATGACGGGACACAGCTCCATGGGTCCCATCAGTAAACCCAGGTAGGCATCTACCAAGCTCGTGGACAGTGGGACCACGGGATGCAGGGGACAGGGGGAACAAGGCACATGGGATAGGGGATCAAGCCCTGTCTGATGCCTCCAGGGCAGTAGAAAAGGTGCTTTCAAAACAGGCAGGGACTAATGAACCACCCTGCTCTGCAGTCCTGGCGTTATAGACTCACGCCACAACCCTGCATCACTGCCACCCTGTTCCCTCCTGCGCACACATGGGACAGGATCTGAACAGCCCCTACAGGGGCCACTATGGGGCTGCAGGCTGGATGGGGACAGCATGCCAAGGGTGATGCTCTAGTGGAGACCAGAGGACCAAGGATCCATCAGGCACGTCCCCACAGCTCAGGGAAGGCAAATAGGGGCCACAGCCTGCCCCGGTGCCGGCTGGCAGGCGGAGCAGTGAGTGAGAGCGTAACTTATCAGTATTACCTCATGTGAAAGCCCTGTGCCTTTGTATCTCAAGCAAACACCGGCCATTATACCCCAGCCGGCCAGCATTGTTATTCTGTCTGGTTGCAAAGGGTTAGGGCTGTGGAGCCCCGCACGTCCACACTAGCTGCCCGTGGGGTGGCAGCGGGGCCACCGTGACACCCCGCAGCCAGCAGCGCTCCCTGGCCGCAGGACTGATGGCCCTGTCTTTTCCCAGGCACTTGGAGGCCCATCCGGACCGTTATCTGCTCCACAAGGCTTCCCCACCATCCGCAGCGCTGAAATCTGCCTCCTCCCTTGCCAAGCCCTCGCCCTGGCTGGAGCCACCCTGTGCTGCTCAGCTTGACACCGACACAAACCCTCCCATGGGAGATAGCCAGACTCACCCCACCTACTCCCCCCCCAAAAAAAAAAGAGTCCGAATTTGTCTTCAACAGGGTCACAGCACTGGCGAGGCTCCAAGGGCTTGACCACCAGCACCCCCAAGACCAGCATGGATTTATCTCCCTGGATCCTATCACTCCCCAGGGTTTTCCCACACCCAGGATGCTCTGGGGAAAGGCCTGGGAAGCCCAAAAGTTTTGTCTCCAAGGATCCATGCCAAAAGGGACTTCCCGCCGTCTGAGGTTGGGTTCCTGGGAAGCCAGGAGGGGCTGAGGGGTGTTCAGGGTTTGAGGGGATGGGGATGGGCTGAGACTGGACTGCAGCAGGGAGATGCAAGGGAGGCGCTGGTGGCATCTTCGAGGGTGACAGGATTTTGCCAGCCAAGCCAGGTGGAAGAAATTGCTGCCAGGTTGGGACGTGCATTGTCACCAGAGCCACCAGGCTAGTGAGGACCTGCTTGCCCAGTCCGGATGCAGACACAACACATTAGGGCGCAGACTCCCCCAGGGCTGCACAAGGTGGTGCGACGTGGCAGTGGCACAATGGGGTAACCCTGGGTACAGGCTGTGGGTTCATCCCTGCTGACCTGTCAGATCCCTGCCCGGGATCTGCATGAGGCACAGCTTCCTGCAGGGAAAAAACGTGGTGATGATAACTCATCCTTCAGCCTTTCTGGGCCGTCACCCCTTTGGGCAGTACCTCTTCCCAAAGGGACACTCAGAGCCAAAACCGACAAGCCTGGGCTGATAGTGGGATCTCCAGGCTGTGGGTGAAATGGTGCCAGACACACCTGTCTGAGAAAGGGAAGACGAAGCTGACCGTGGCGTTTAGCTTGGAAAGCCCTAACAACCTGCTTCTGCGTTGGCTGCAGAGCCGAGGCTGCCGGCAGCTGGAAGCGATGCAACGTGTGTCCTCTGAGGACTGACACACTCATGGCGTGGACTCACCCATGCAGTAAAATTGCTTCATTTTCTCAGCGTTCGGCAAAGTCTGAGACATCGTGTTCCTGCTCCCATCAGCCCAGCAAGGCAGCCCAGCCCCGGAGCACAGCCATCCCAGAGCAGCCCTGGGGAAAAGAAACACTCCAAATGTTAGGAGGAGATTGGAGCATCCCAGGGAGCCAGGCCAAATGGCAAACCCCAACAGGCAAATCCCAAAGCAAGCCCAAAGCTTAGAGGGAAACAGACCGTGCCCGTCAGGATGCCGCTCACTGGCAAACACCTAGTAGCCTCTTCTTGGGGCTTTCTCTTGTCCCCTCGCACTGGGAGGTTGGGGGGGGACAGAGATGCCCTCTTGGTCTCTGAGCCCTTGTTACCTCTGCAAACCCATCCCCACATGCCCCATCAGGGTAGGTGTGCAGGGCCTCTCCCCATCACAGTCCCTGTTAGGGATAAGGGGGTTTTGTCCCTGTGTGTGTCCTGGGCTAGAGCCTTCTTCCAGACCCAAAGGAGACGGGGAAATGTAAAATCCTGCAGTGTTTCCTGTAATGCCTCATTCAGCAGCAACATCCAAAATAAACACCAGAGATGTTCAAACAGGCCAAAAGCTCCATCAGCATTTTAGACATGGAGACCTGGAGGTGAAGGAGCCACCCATACTGCTGCGGTGTCCCGGGAGCATCACACCTGGCACGTAGGGCCACCCAACTCTCGTGATGGCCCCATAGCCACCAGTGCTCCTGCCCTCGGGGACTATAGGGCTATTCTCCACAAGAGCTCACCTCAAAGGATGCTCAGGAGGTACATTGCCTGCTGCATCCTGCCTCAGTGGTGGGATCAGACTGTCCTCTGCCACTGTGTTGGTGGCTGGCTGCTCATTCATTCCTGCAGCCCAAATTGATATGCTTCTCACTGGGTCTGCTATCACCAGACCTCTGGAGAGGCACTGTAAAACCTGGAAAAAAAAACCCCACAGACTCTACAAAGCTCTTATTGTGGCACCTAAACCTTGGTGGTATTCTCTTGGCAAACACCAATGTGTCTTGCTCCTGGGGACTGGTAGTTGGTGGCTGCACTGGAGGAGAAGTCACTCCTCCACCCTCGTCCCTGCTTTGCACTCCTGGCCCTGGCCCAGGTGAGTACGGAGGATGTGCAGAGAGCAGCAATGTTTTGAGGCTTGTTCCAAAGCTACCAATGGACTTTGGGATGGTGCTTAACCAACAGCTCCTTGGGACGACCATTGGTGCGGGAAAACCTCGGCCACTCTGGCATCTCCATCCTACATGTGCAGCTTTCTGGTTCATATCAACCAGCTCTTGCGTGGCATCGTATGGAAATCCTCACGCTACAATTATCCATTGCTCCGTTGGGAAATGCTCCGAGGTCCGTCGCGACAGCAGAAGAGACTTAAATCTTAGGCAGTGATTTCCCCAAATCAATACAGAAAATTGCTCCCTAATAAAGAGTGAATGGGAGAAAAGGGAGATTGATAACTTGTTGTTCACAGCTGTGGTGACACAGCTTTCTTCAGGCTAGAGTCGGTGTTTCTACCCTGTAAACCTTCTCAGGGTCGTCTTCTGGAAGGTGCCCAAGACCTGACTCCTGGCTCTGGCTGAGAGAGCTGGGGTCTCAGTGCTGCCCAGCAGAATCCAGCTTCACCCACAGGCATTGCTCACCCCTTCCTTGTGATGGGGCTAAAGCATCGCATGCTGCTGTTACGTGTACCCCCGTGACCCATCTCCTCCTACTCTCCAAATCATCCTGACACTGGTCACACTTGGATGAATCCCTCTCCATCCTCGGCGCCGGGACCTGTGTGCTCTCTCTCACACGCGCACAGGCTCCACTCCCCTCTCCGTCCCCTACGCACTGACTGCCCCAACCCACCCGAGCATCCCTTCTCGGGGGTCATCCGCGCTTCGGTAAGGCTTGGTAGTATCTCCCTATTTTTAGCCCTACAGCACTGACGTTCTCAGCTTTGGGTACATTTCCAGCCCATGCAGCTTCCCACCCCACCCCAAAAGTGGAACTTTTCAGAGAGCGGGATACATCCAGGCATTGGATGATGCCCAGCAGGATCCATAAGGGTGAGAAGCTTGGAGCCAGCACCACTGCCACCATAAGGATGCCTTGGAATAGCCCTTAGTCTGCTCTCACACAGGAAAGGGTGTCAGGGACATTATGAGACATGAAGAGCAGTCAAATATGGGGTTTCACACCTTTCTTAGGTTACCCTGATGAGCCCCCTCACCAAACACAGTGCAGCTCATGTTTGCTGGCATTCCTCAAGTACAGATATGCCGTGGAGCCCCTCTCTCTTCCCAGCTATGTTTGGGCTCCTGGGTGAGATGGGAAGGGGGGTCTCCCCCTCAAACCCACCCTGAAGGGTTTCCATCCCTCCTTGTCCTGCCCCATAGGATCCCCTCTGCTCTCCAGCCCTTGGGGGAAGCCCCCAGCAAGTGCAGCCCTCTCTGCCCCATGGTCCCAGCTTCCACACGTGCCCCAAGCCTGCTAGTTCTCAGCCTGGATGAGCACCCGGGAGGGCCATGGGCAGAGGCAGGAACATTTGAGGTACTGAGGGACATGGTTTAGAGATTGGTGGGAATGGTTGGACTTGATGATCCGGTGGGTCTCTTCCAACCTGGTGACTCTATGATTCTATCCCTTGAAGGGTTAAAAGCTTCCAGGCCCCCATCCCACCAAGCAAAAGGGTTTCATGCTCTTAACCCTCTCCAGCCGCCTCCAAGATTTTTGCCACCCTTGTTTGTAATCTGGTTTGAGTTAAGGGAAAGGCTTTGTGTGCACAGGCTCTGACTCCAGCCACGTTCAGCAGAAAAGGCAGGGCAATTTGAATAACAACACTAATTGGATTTATAAAGCACAGCTCTCCCCCCCAAACCCGAGGCTCTGCACAGTGTGACAAAGAAAACACACTAATGAAAACCACACTGGTGAGAGCCCAGAGCGCCGAACGAGCCTCCTGCGGGCAGGCGCTGGCTGAGACCTGACCACATTGTGGCATTTGTGGCAACGCTCTAATCCTCCAAGGTGAGGGGCTAGTGGAAAAGCTCTGAGCTGGCTCCCCGTGGGATGGAGCAGGTAGCAAGCCCACCCTCCCCACACTGTGACATTTACCCCCTCAGCTGTCCCCCCATCTCCTTCCCCACCATGGGTCCCTCCTGGGAGAAGCCACCGGGCAGAGCTGCCCACAGCATCAGGTCAGGAGGCAGCACAACCCAGAAGGGGGTGGCAGGACCCTGTGTCGGCTGTTGTGCCACGTCGGGCACCCCGACAGCCCCAGGCAGTGGAGACCCGGGGTTCAGCCACCCGCTGCTCCCCTCTCCCCTGCACAAGCCCCGCTGAAGGGGGTTAGTGCTGTAGAGCCTCCCCTTCCTCGCACCCTGGAGAGGCTGCATGTCCCAGCTCAGCGTGCTTCAAGGGGGCCAAGGGCTGAACCCCGAGAGAAGGGGCCTCTCTCTGCTCCTCGCCTGCACCCACAGCTCCTTGGCACCCCGGGCCGGCTCTAATCCCAACTCCATCGCCTTGCTCTGCCTGCACGCAGACGAATGCCCAAGCACAACTTTACACTCGGAGAAGTCCAAGTTGTCTCCACCTGGCAGGCACGATGGAAAAACCACCGAGACCTTCTTCCAGCTCCCATTCACATGGAGCTGAAAAGCCAATCTCCTTTGAAGTGTCCCGTGCCCAGTAGCCTGGGCTGTAGAGAAGGAAACTTCTCCCTGCTCCCAAGCAGAGAAACCACAGACCCCTAAAGGCTCACAGCCCCTAGGCAGGGGCAGCTCCTCGGGGGTTTGGGGTGCAACAGAGCCCAGAAAGATCAAGAAAAGGAGCAGGAGGAAGGGACCAGCCTGGAGCTGACCCTGAGGAGAGAGGGAAGAGCAGAGACCTGGTCCCCTGGTCCCAGGGAAGGGATTTGGGGTTCAAATCCAGCCTGGGGCAAGCCAACCTTCATACTTCTGCAAAGAGGGAGGGTCTTTCCTCTGGCATAATCGCATTAAGAGCATCCACCCCCTGCCAGGGATGGTGACCAGCTCCATCAGCAAAAAGAAACCTGAGCCCCAGAGCTGCCCAGTGCCAGGCACACCAGCAGCAGCTGCACAAATCCTGCCCTCCCAGTTGTTGAAGGGGAAGGGTGAGTGCAGGGAGGAGCATCCACTGTGTCCCCAGAATCCTTGCAAACTGCTGGGGTTAATCCCACGTTCACATTCTTCTCCTGCACCCTCCAGCTCCAGGAGCAGGTAGGAGGAGGCCAGGCTCCACAACCCCACGGTGGGTCAACCCTTGGGGTCCTGTCTCCAGCCGGTAACCTGTGCCACTGACTGTGTCCGCAGAGGACATCCCCAGAGTGTGTGAAAAGCCCCATCTCCAGGACCAGGGTCACTATGCAGCCCCTGAGGAGAGTGGAGGGAGCAGATCCCCACCCTGTCCAAGCCGAGGGACCCACCTGGGTACCCTCAAGCAGCACCACAGCCCTTCGCATCCCTCTGTGTAGGGAGTGTCCCTGCCAGGGAAGGCAGTGTGCCTCCCCTCAGCCAAGCAGGGACCTGGGAGAGAAGATGGGGGACAGACAGGTTCTGATTTAATCCTGCATGTGAAAGGGGCAGGGAGGGGAAGTACTTTTTGTGCCCATTCCTGTCTTTTGGTCTTAACACCCCCTCCAACCCCCCAGCCAGGACCCCCCGCAGCCTGTGACAGCCCAGCCTGTCCTGTTTTCTTCCACGAGGGTCACAGGGGAGATGAGGAGGAGTGGAGTGTCCATGGCAAGGGGAGGGCAGAGACCTTGCCGGGGGGTCCGGGGATGGCTTCAGGGGGGAAGGCAGGAAGCCAACTGCTCCCCACTTTCCCTTTCTTTTCTCTCAACTCCCTGAGCCGGTTGCCTTGGGCTGATGTGTCATTTGTTCCTGCCAGGGAAGAGGGGACCCCCCCCCTCCCCCTTAAAATTCCTGCTATTGTGGAGTGGGAGGCCGGGTTGGACCTGGTTGTTTAGATGACATCACCGAGCAGGTTGGGTTATAAAATGAATGAAGCAGAAAGCCCAAGTTCACTAGCTCGGCACTTCGCAGGCGGCAGGAGGGACCTCGGGGCTCCGCTCTGAACTTTGCCTGCCGCCCGTCCCAGCCTCTCCGCGGGGCTCCCCCCGGCTCCCCGCTTCCCTGCTCCCCTCTGCTCAGCCTCGCAGGATGCAGATCTCACCCTTGCTGGCTGGTGGACTTTTACTCGCGCTGCTCTCCGTCAGGCTGGAGGCGAAGCCGGCGTCTCAGCTCCCACAGAAGGTAGGGCTGGACTGCCCCCATCCCACCTCTCCCCATCCCTCTGGGGGGGGGGGTCCTGAGGGCGCAGAGGGGTGACTTTGGGGTGGCAGAGTCAGCGCAAAGTGGGATCCTCCTTCCCAATGGGGGTTTTTTGGGGGGCGTGCTAGGGGATGCCCAGCTTCTCCAGCCTGTCCCAGGCACGCGTGTCCCGGGGATGTCACCCCCCAAACTGGGGGCTGGAGGGGGACGCTGTGTACCCCGTACCCTGCGGGACTGGGGTCAGTCCGCTCCGCGGGGTCACCCCAGGGCGCTGGGGAAGGGGAGCAGACCTGCAGCAGGGTGGGCGGCAGGTGCACGGCGGCCAGGGGGTCAGGTTGGAGTCCACCAGGTAGCCCCATCCTCACAGGCCAGGCAGGGAGGGGGAGCCCCAAACAGAACGGAGGTGCTCCAGGGAGAATGGAGTGTCCCGCGATGCTGAGCAGGAGGGATGCACCAGAGGCCACCGACAGTGGGTGGCACTGCCCCAGGGGCTGGGCACAGGGACAGGGACTGAGGGGTGGCCCAGGACAGCAGTGGGGGTGTCCCTGTGAGGAGCTGGGGTGCAGGCTGAGGGAAAGGGGTGGCACGGGGGTGATTGGGGTGATAAGTGGGGGGGAGCAACCCCAGGGCTCGGTAAGCAGCAGCCCTGAGGAGGGAGAGAGACAGCGGAGATGGGGGAGTAGGGAAGGGGGGGTGCCCCCCACAACTGTGGGTCAGAACTTAAAGAGTAGGAGGACCCAGAGACCATTAAGTGGGGAGCTGGGAGGAGAACAACAGAAAAGGGGAGCTTTGATCTTGCCGCTGCTGTGGAAGAAACTCCGTGAGGCAGGGGTGAAATGAGAGGGCTGAGCAGAGTAGTGCGAGACCCCCAGAGCTGGGCTGGGGGGCAGGAACACACACACACCCCAGTAATCCGAAGGGGCTTGAAAGCTGGCAGGGGAATCCCCAAAGGGGATTCCCCTGCCAGCTTTCAAGCCCCTTCGGATTACTGGGGGGACAGCATCACGGCTAGTGGGGTGCAGCACCATCAGCCTCTTTTTTTATGGGGTAGAGAGACCCCAGCCAGGGGGGGAGCACGCAGGGACCGGGACTGTGTTGGGAGAGGTGGGACAAAAAGGCATCACAGTGGAGTAGGGGGATGCTCTGAGCCGAGGGTAGGGAGCAGGGGTTTGAAAAGAGGGGGATGATTCCCTGGGCACAGCCCCGCGGTGATGGGGGAACTGCTGAGGGGCAGGTGGGTCTCTGGGACCCCAGCAGGGAGTCCCCAATCCTGGTGGGGGGTGCGCGGGTTGCCCTGGGCACCGTTCCATGATGATGGGGCATGGATTTGGGAAGAGGGGGCTACTTTGGGCACAGTTCCACGATGATGGGGCATGGATTTGGGAAGGGGGGAGGATGCCCTGAACACAGATTCACGGTGATGGGGCACGGATTCGGGAAGGGGGGGCTGCTCTGTGCACAGTTCCATGATGATGGGGCACAGATTGGGGAAGGGGGGGTGCCCTGGGCACAGTTCCACGGTGACGGGCCATGGATTCGGGAAGGGGGGGCTGCTCTGTGCACAGTTCCATGATGATGGGGCACAGATTTGGGAAGAGGGGCTGCCCTGGGCACAGATTCACGTTGATGGGTCATGGATTCAGGAAGGGGGGGGGCTGCTCTGGGCACAGTTCCATGGTGATGGGCCACAGATTGGGGAAGGGGGGGCCGCTCTGCGCAGCGCTCTGACCCTCTCGGTTCCCCGCAGGCTTCCCGCGGCGAGGCGGCGGCTGCGGGCCCTCCCGAGGCGGCGCTGGAGCGGGAGAAGGAGCGGGAGAAGGAGCGGAGCGGCGGCCCCGGCCCGCGGGAGGCGCGGGAGGCGCGGGGCGAGGCGCGGGCCCGGGCGGGCTGGGCGCGGCTGCTGCAGGACCCGCCGGGCCGCCGCCACAAGGGCCTCCACAAGAAGGGCCTCGGCAAGGGCTGCTTCGGGCTCAAGCTGGACCGCATCGGCGCCATGAGCGGGCTGGGATGCTGAGGGACCCCTGGCGGTGAGTGCCGGGCCGGGGAGGAGCCGCGGGCGGGGATGTAGCGGGGTGACACGGGGAGGGATGAGGGAGAGGAGCCGAGGGCAAGGATGCAGGGGGGATGCCCCAGTCAGGGAGACAGGAGAGGAGCCACGGGCAGGGATGCAGGGAAATGCCACGGGCAGGGATCTGGGGGGATGTCACAGGCGGGGATGCAGGAGAGGAGCTGCAGGCAAGGATGCAGAGGGATACCATAAACAGAGATGTAGGGGGACACCACAGGTGGGGATGTAAGGGGATGCCACAGGCAGGGATGCAGGAGAGGAGCTGAGGGCAAGGATGCAGGGGGGATGCCACAGTCAGGGAGACAGGAGAGGAGCCACGGGCAGGGATGCAGGGAAATGCCACGGGCAGGGATCTGTGGGGATGTCACAGGCGGGGATGCAGGAGAGGAGCTGCGGGCAGGGAGATACCACAGGCAGGGATGCGGGAGAGGAGCGGCGGGGAGGGAGGTACCACCGGCAGGGATGCAGGAGAGGAGCTGCGGGCAGGGAGATACCACAGGCAGGGATGCAGGAGAGGAGCTGCAGGCAAGGATGCAGAGGGATACCATCGACAGGGATGTAGGGGGATGCCACAGGCAGGGATGCAGGGGGGTGCCAAGGGCAGGGATGTATGGGGACACCACAGGCAGGGATGTAAGGGGATGCCACAGGCAGGGATGCAGGAGAGGAGCTGCGGGCAGGGAGATACCACAGGCAGGGATGCAGGAGAGGAGCAGCAGGCAAGGATGCAGTGGGATGCCATGTGCAGGGCTGCAGGGGGCTGAGCCAGCTGCACAACCCTGTGCTGCTGGTGGGTCAAGAGGAGGACCTGAACATTGGTTTTAGTTGCACTCCATCCTTCCACCAACACCCCTGCTGCCTTGGCCGGCTCTGCATCCCACCAGAGATCCCAGAGCAGCTCAGGCAAGATTTGCCTTTCTGCATGATCTGGACCCACAGGCTCCAGGGAGGCTGCAGAAGGAGCTGCAATGCAGCCATGTATTCCCAGTTTCTCAGAGCACCCTGTGCCTGACAGATGCAGGTGATTCATGGATGTGTCCAGGGAAGGCATGGTACCACCATGGCCCATGGAATAGGATCAGCAAAGAATTTCCCTCTGCCATGCTCCCATTTTTTTAATTTCATAGAATCATAGATTTGGGTTGGAAGGGACCTTAAAGCTCACCCAGCTCTAACCCCCTTGCCATGGGCAGGGACACCTCCCACTGGATCAGGTTGCTCGAAGTCACATCCAATGTGGCTTTGAACATCTCCAGGGATGAGGCTTTCATAACTTCTCTGGTCAACCTGTGCCAGTGCCTCACCACCCTCATAGTAAAACGTTTCTACCCAATATCTCACCTAAATCTCCCCTCTTTCAGCTTAAAGCTGTTACTCCTCATCCTATCACTGCAGTCCCTGATGAAGAGCATCTCCCCAGCTTTCCTGTAGGCAGTTTAAGGGAAAAAAAACACACAAGTTCCCCAGGTCTCTCCTAGTTGTGGTGACAGGCAAGGGCAGCACTTTCCTAACTTGGGCTTTGCATCCAAGCAAGTTACAGGAAGCTGGGAGAAGTTTTTCCCACAAGAGTCTGTGGCCTCTGTACTTGGGAAGCAATGGGCAAGAGAAAAATCACTTCCCCGCAGTGACTGGAGAGGCAGGGCAGCTCCTCCTTTGCCAGTTCTCAAGGGTGTTGAGACAAGAAAGTCACCACTCTGGCCAGGTCCCTGCCAGCCAGTCCCTCGCAGCTGAACTCACACCTGGGCAAGAAACTTGTCCGCTGCAGCCCAGATGTGTTTTTTTCCCCAAGCACAATCCTGCCCCACTCAAAGGGATGTGCCTTGGCCCTGCAGTAACATCATCAGGCACAGAGGGAACCAGATCCAGGCATCCTGCTGCTCTGCAGAGCAAGGGGAAGAGCAGGGCCCAGTAGTGCCCCCAGGACACCAACACTGCTCCATGGCCCTGCCCCGAGGGATGAGTGCTCCTCCGGTTCCCAAGGAATTGCCCTGCTGGCTGTGCAGCCAGCTTGCACCCATCCTCTCCAATTAACTTACCAGGGCCAGGAGGAGCAGCCCACCTCCCTCAGCCTCTTCCCTAAACACCAAATTAGCCAGAAAGCAAAGGGTAAGCTGCCTCCTTGGTTTAGCACAAGCAAAAAGCTCAGGGAGCGCTTCCACCGACTTCAGCATCCCAGGGCCTCATGCCAAGATTATTTTCACAGAGGCTTGTGCTTGGGATGGGCAAGGGGTGTCGTATGGCAAGTACTAACAGACACTTTGTTCTCGCTCCTCACAGGGGTTTGAATCCGTAGTCCATTTTCTCTCACCGTGGCCAGGCACGGCCATCCCCCAGGCAACGCCTAGAAGAGCAGAGACCCTCCCCGGAATGGACAAAAGATGTGGCTGTGTTTTTCTTTTTGGTACGAGGAGTCATGGCACCAGCTGTGTTGGTTTTGTTATTTTTTTAAAAAAAAGTGCTCTCTATCTTCTATATATTATATATACAAACACTCACCAAGACAAGGGACAGTGCTTTTCCAAGAGACTGATGAAGCCAGCTGTATAACGTTGCTGTTTGTAAATTCATGTCATGCATAAATGTATTTATGTTGTAAAGCTATTTATATATTGTTTATAAAGAGATATTTATAAAGAAATTATTTATGTAACTAAATGAAAAGTCAAGCATTGTAACATTTTTTGTCCTAAGTAGTTGAAAAACTTAAAAAAAACCCAAAAAAAATCATTCCGTGTGACATTTTGTAACCTGTCTTTATTTATCAAATTCACGTACAATTTAAATGTCAGATTGACTGGTTTGAACAGAGTTAAGGAAGAAATTGTTCAGATGTTTTAGAAAAGTCAGGAGCAAGAGAAACGCCAGCTTGATACTTTAAGCTTTGATCCCATACGCAAAAGTAAACTTGTGCCTCCCAGTCCTGTGATGCTCCTATGGACCGAACCCTGCCTGGTGCTGCGTGCAGCTGCAAACCTCTGCAGAATCCGACTGAATTCCTGGGACAGCACACGGCCTCGGGCAACTCATCCATCGCCCAGACTGGAATGGCACCCGTGGAAATAAGCCTATTGTGTTCAACAGCCTAGACCCACACTGACAGCACCGCAGCAAGAGCAGCGATTGGCCTAGGACGTTTTTAACTGCTTCCAGGCTGTAGGTCTGGGTCCAAATTTCATCCCATAACTAGAGCTTTATCGCTGGGCACCGTACAGAGATGCTCTTCCTGCTGACAGCAACAAAGAGACCGCGCTGGATCTGGCTGCATTAGTGGGAACAGAGCTTTATGTTGGAGGCGCTGTTATTCTAGGATCCAGCAGCTCACTAAGTATTTTGTTGATATTCCCACTCACCAGGCCTTCGCTACTAAGCTGTAAAGTCCCTTCCTCCAGCAGAGATTTATTTAACTGTGCCTGGGACAATACATGGACAGACCAAAATATACCAAGGGCTGCCTGGTAAGGATTCATGGACACAGCTGTTCATACAGCTTCTTGCTATGTAAAGTGCATGAAATAAATCGTTAAAATGACTCGGAGCTCTAAAACAAACAGCAAGCAAGGGGGCGGGGTGTGCAGCAAACACACAAACTCCAGCATGAAGGCTCTTTGGTCTCATTCTTCAAAGAGGCCTTAGAGAAAAAAAAAGAGTGGCAGACACCCAGCCCAGCTGTGACAGGAGTCACAAATTACACCCTGATCATTGTAGTGGGCCAGGAAACAACGAGCATTATGTTCTGCTGGGCTCCAGTGCCTAGGACAGGGCAAAAAGAAAGTCACCAAGACCTAAAGGCAAAAAAGATCCTTTTGCTTAGCAACCACCAGGAAACCATAGAAACCTCCAGCCAGATTCTCCCCAACTGTTAGAGAACATTAGGTTCGCAGAACAAGAGGATTCATCCAGACACCCGAAAGCTCAATCATCAGGTTAGGAGCGCGCATGTGACGTTTCTAGCCTTGTGTTTCTAGCCACGGTTTCCGTCAGAGACGGGTACCCACCTCGTGGTGCCCACAGAGTCCAGCTGGACGGGGAGCAGCAGCTGACAGACCACGTAAGAAGTTGCCTATGGGGAACAAAACCAAGACCCTGGAAGGGAGGCAGGATGGGCAGCTGGCAGCTTGTGCCCTGCCTCAGGGTGAGCCAAAGCCCTCCAGAAACATCCCTAGGTAACGGCAAACACCGTCAGGGCTCTGTAAGGCAAACACAACACTTGTGAAGGCCACTCTGCTGGCTCCACACATCTTTAGAGGGAAGGAGGGGCTGTGCCAGGAGCTCCTAAAGAGATGTCCGTAAGAGGTGACGGCCCACTGTCACCCAGCAAATCTAAGGGACAATAAAGAATCAGTGCTCAGACTTTGCACAGATCTGAACAGCAGTGTAAAGAGATACTACAGATCCTCTTCCAGGTCCTGGTCCTTGAGAGTAAAGCCAGAGTAGTGACCACAGAGTGCCAGGCTGGGACCAAAGTGGGGGCGATTCCCCTTCTAGCTCTGGCTTCTTGCTGCAAAGCCAGAGCTGGAATGAAACCATCTGCCAGGTGACAGAGGGCTTCCTCAACAGAGCAGAAGGAAATGTCTCAGGAATTCAGTCCCTCAAATTGGACAACTTATGTGAGGCACAAGCTGGGCTCAGGCTGGAGATCTCAGGGATCACAGTCTGAGGATGTGTACGATCTGGATTTCTGTTTCTCCTGCAGCATAGTCTGAGGGGAAAAGCACAGGTTCCTTGCATCCACTGGACTTTATGGAAAAGAGCAGGCCCAAAGAAAAGGACAAAGCTGCATTGCAAAAGGACACTGGTTTGGCAGAAGGACAGCGACTGGAGCAAGGGCTCCCTGCGCAGAGGGAAGGGATGACAGCTTGGCTTCTTGTTTTGCTGCTGCTGCTCTGACAAGGGATAAGTCACCCTGTCCTTCATCATGCTGGTTTCCCACTTGCAGGACAGAAACATCATGCCCGCGCGCAGGTAAGAGTGGATGTGCAAGAGGGAAAGCAGCACTTGGGGTGAAAGAGCACTTGGGGAAACTTTTAGATTCACTCAACCCTAGCACCCACATGGCACAGCCGGAGCAGTGGGTCTGATGGGCAGAGCAGCACTGCGAGCAGAGGTCAGGGTTCAAAGTGCTGACAAGCACCTTCCTTGGTTTGTCAGACAGGCCAGAATGGGAAATGGAAAGAGTTCATTAGAGCACAGCGAGCACCTGATAAAGCCACAATTGGGTCTCCCTGACAGGGGCTCAGTAGGAAACAAGGCCAGCAGGAAAGAGAGGGGCCACAGGAATCTAATTAAGAGGGGAGAAGGCCTCACGTGCAGCAGAAACAAATTGATCTCGTGTCACTGCCTCCCTTGTGGGCCAGCTAGGTCAAATCCTCGTGACATCCAGTAAAAGGATCCAGGGCCAACACTGGAAAACTGCCTTGCCACAGCCCAGCCTGGAGACAGCATAACTGAACAGCAAGCGCTGTCTTCATGCCAGCTGCAGCCTTCGAGAGTGGTGGCATCTGATGTCTCAACAGTGGATTAGGAGAAGAGCATTTCACAGAGGTGCATACACACACTTGGAAGTGAAGGTGGCAGAAGTCCCCAGCTCCTCTG
>WAAB01022400.1:48764-63488 GCA_013389865.1 Piaya cayana
CACCTCGTGGTGCCCACAGAGTCCAGCTGGACGGGGAGCAGCAGCTGACAGACCACGTAAGAAGTTGCCTATGGGGAACAAAACCAAGACCCTGGAAGGGAGGCAGGATGGGCAGCTGGCAGCTTGTGCCCTGCCTCAGGGTGAGCCAAAGCCCTCCAGAAACATCCCTAGGTAACGGCAAACTGTCAGGGCTCTGTAAGGCAAACACAACACTTGTGAAGGCCACCCTGCTGGCTCCACACATCTTTAGAGGGAAGGAGGGGCTGTGCCAGGAGCTCCTAAAGAGATGTCCGTAAGAGGTGACGGCCCACTGTCACCCAGCAAATCTAAGGGACAATAAAGAATCAGTGCTCAGACTTTGCACAGATCTGAACAGCAGTGTAAAGAGATACTACAGATCCTCTTCCAGGTCCTGGTCCTTGAGAGTAAAGCCAGAGTAGTGACCACAGAGTGCCAGGCTGGGACCAAAGTGGGGGCGATTCCCCTTCTAGCTCTGGCTTCTTGCTGCAAAGCCAGAGCTGGAATGAAACCATCTGCCAGGTGACAGAGGGCTTCCTCAACAGAGCAGAAGGAAATGTCTCAGGAATTCAGTCCCTCAAATTGGACAACTTATGTGAGGCACAAGCCGGGCTCAGGCTGGAGATCTCAGGGACCACAGTCTGAGGATGTGTAAAATCTGGATTTCTGTTTCTCCTGCAGCATAGTCTGAGGGGAAAAACACAGGTTCCTTGCATCCACTGGACTTTATGGAAAAGAGCAGGCCCAAAGAAAAGGACAAAGCTGCATTGCAAAAGGACACTGGTTTGGCAGAAGGACAGCGACTGGAGCAAGGGCTCCCTGCGCAGAGGGAAGGGATGACAGCTTGGCTTCTTGTTTTGCTGCTGCTGCTCTGACAAGGGATAAGTCACCCTGTCCTTCATCATGCTGGTTTCCCACTTGCAGGACAGAAACATCATGCCCGCGCGCAGGTAAGAGTGGATGTGCAAGAGGGAAAGCAGCACTTGGGGTGAAAGAGCACTTGGGGAAACTTTTAGATTCACTCAACCCTAGCACCCACATGGCACAGCCGGAGCAGTGGGTCTGATGGGCAGAGCAGCCCTGCGAGCAGAGGTCAGGGTTCAAAGTGCTGACAAGCACCTTCCTTGGTTTGTCAGACAGGCCAGAATGGGAAATGGAAAGAGTTCATTAGAGCACAGCGAGCACCTGATAAAGCCACAATTGGGTCTCCCTGACAGGGGCTCAGTAGGAAACAAGGCCAGCAGGAAAGAGAGGGGCCACAGGAATCTAATTAAGAGGGGAGAAGGCCTCACGTGCAGCAGAAACAAATTGATCTCGTGTCACTGCTTCCCTTGTGGGCCAGCTAGGTCAAATCCTCGTGACATCCAGTAAAAGGATCCAGGGCCAACACTGGAAAACTGCCTTGCCACAGCCCAGCCTGGAGACAGCATAACTGAACAGCAAGCGCTGTCTTCATGCCAGCTGCAGCCTTCGAGAGTGGTGGCATCTGATGTCTCAACAGTGGATTAGGAGAAGAGCATTTCACAGAGGTGCATACACACACTTGGAAGTGAAGGTGGCAGAAGTCCCCAGCTCCTCTGGCCACACTCAGGCTAAACTAACACCTACAGGCCCTACGTATTTCCTGCTCCATCAGTTGAATGAGCAGTAGCCACATTCAGCTTCCAAGTGAGAGCGCTTGTGACATGACACAGGAACAGCCTTGATTTCCCCTCTCCAGGAGCTATTCCTAGCACAAGATGAGCCTTAGGCCCAGCCTGAAAAAGCAAACCACTCCCTAGTGGAAAAGGACAAGAGTTTTCTCCAGCACTGTTGCACAAGTGCCTTGCAAAGCCCAAACAGGCCAGAGCAGACCTTGGAGCTCCAACAACAAGGACACAGTTGTGGGAAATCAGTTCTGTTCCCCCAGCCTGCATTGCATGTTTTTCCCGGGTACCATTAATACAGCTTTCCCAAGGTATTTATTGTTGAAGGGTTACAATGCTGAGCTCTGGTGACAGCAAATCCCAAACCAATGGAGAGAAACAAAAGCACAGAGCCCCAGAGCAGGAGAACAGTGGAATTTTCCAGCTGGAAAAGGTCTAGAGGCATTAGGCAGGGACTGCTGGGTGCAGCAGCACACACGCCCCTGCCACTTGCTCTAGGACTTCTCCGAGCATGGGCCGCTTCCCTCAGAACGCAGCAAAACAAAAGGATCACACGGCATCTTCCAGAGGGAGCCGGCGCTTGACACAAGGGTGAGTTGAAAACAAGAAGGGAATTGAATTCGGGCCCCTTGCTGTCAGTCAGCAACTAGCCTTGTCAGAAGAAATGGCAGCGCTAACCCAATCAGGCAATTCATTAGGTTGGGGCACACAGCAAAAGCCCACGCTCTCCGCAGCTGAACTACAGTGAGAATCCAGGGTAATGAGTTGCAAACTGCCTTTGTAAATAACACTTCTGCCGTGACTCTGGCAGGCTGGGAAAGGAGCTAATAGGAAAAATCATTAGATAGCATCCCTTTGATATTGTTGAATACGGCACAGGCTATTTTTTCTGCCCCCTCCATAATTAACCTGGCATATTACCCATAATACTCTAGTCTGATATTCCCACGGTGGACTACCTTATTTGCATCAGGGGAAAAGAAGGGTACAGTACATGGGAGGAAGACAACTTGTAGAAAAGCTTAAAAAACTTTAAAGATCGCCCCCTCCCATGCACGTGCATCTTCTTCAGTTCCATCAGCAATGAAGCTTTGTCCTGCCAGAAGAAAAAAGCACTTTACAAAGCTCTGCCACAAAGTCAGCACCTAAGAGAGAAGCTGTCCTGGGAAACGCAGCTGTGGAACAGCTGATTTGCCCAAGGTTGCTTTCTGCAACTGTAGCAGAGCTGGAATAGGACAGAGTTTTGTGTTTTGCCACTTATTTGTAACACTGTCCTTGTCCTTGACTTCCATTATGCTAAACAAGGCAAGGGACTGCGCCTCCCTAGGTGCAGAACAGCTCCCAGGAGCAATGCCTACCCACCTGGCTTGTCTGCCAGCAAGGAAAGGTGTCATCTCACAGTCATGACGTAAAAGGAACAGCATCACAGCTGGCAGGTGATCCTGTAGGAACTGGTGCTCTCTAACAGCTGCGAAGGTGACAATGAAACACCAAGACATTACTTACTGCATCAGCACAAGGCAGCCCTAGGACTGAACTGATCATGAGAGAGCAACCAAAACATCAGGGCAGGTGAGATAAAAAGCATCTTCAGGAAGAGTCTGTAAGGCTAGACCGAACTGCTTCCAAACTGCATAAAGATATGGCCTTATGGCCAGAACAACTCAAAATAATCGCAAAAAGGACAATCGCTGATGGTGTGAGGCTTCACTTACCCACCACAATCAGCTCTTCTGGAAATGCAGAGGTATAACGCGTGCATGAGCATTTGAAAAAATGTCCTGATGATACTGAGATTCAAAAGGTTCTACAGGAGACCCAGAGCTGTGGAAGGATGTCCTATGTTCCAGCCAGATTATACCAAGTGATGACTATCAGCACAAATCCTTTTGAGCTCTGTGGGGAAATACACACTTTAGGACTGTTAAATGATATTTTGACATCCTATTACTACCTAAGAACTTCTAGTGTGTATGTTCAATCGCTAGAGCAGGGACATCTTGTAGTCTTCTTAGTAAGAAAAAGCCATGGTCACAACTATCACACTCACAAGATTTGCAGCCTGTAGCAAATACACCAGGGCATCCTGCGAGGTCTACACGTTGTGGGAAAACAAAGCTTACGTGCCTGTGCACTCAGAGACAGGGAGCAAAGTGCTGCTGTGCCTAAACCTTTGCCTGGTTCACTAACCAGAGACAGAGGTACCGCCACAGCGACAGTAAGAAGCAGGGTACAGCCCATCAAGCTAAGGGTAAACAGGCCCTCTCCTCAGAGCACAGACCTCTAGCTTCAATCACTTACCTCTGGTAGCTCTGTGGCAGGGCCAAACTTGATGAAACATCAGCAAAATGTCAACAGTGCCTGAAAGACACCAACCTTCACCACAGAGAAGAGTGAAACAATTTCATATTTCTAAAAACTCTGCTGAGAAATTGCATCAGGCTGTCAGGTTAGAATTCCGTAACAAAAAATAGAAGGTTGAGGTTATGAGGAAGAATTGAAATCACTCTAAACTTTAATTTACCTTTCTTGATGCCCCTGGGCTACTCTCAGATTACATAAAAATAAGCCAGACAGATTCACATTTTGGTTCCCTTGCATTAGGTCAAATGCTAGAAAGGAATGGGGGAGCAAAACCAACAGAAAACTTTGTATGGGAGTAAGTCTGGATACTTGTGAGGCAGGTTCTTTAGTTTCTCGATTATTCAGACTAACAAATATTCTACGTATCTCTATTGCAAAGTTTACAACAGGCTCAGATACTGAAGTAAAACAGCAGCACCACTGCACTTGGGAATGTATTTGTTTTGACTGTTTTACCCCAGGAGGAGGTGGGCTTTACATGGTTTTCAACATCAGCCTCTCTACACAGGTAAGATGCCCATGAAATTTCATGAAAAGTCCCTTTTACCAATTTGTTACATTCTAATATAGCTATCAAAGTTGATGGCACTCTCCCTTCTGCCTCTCCTGCAAAGAATAAGCCCTGCTTCCTTTTCACACATGCAGACCAATCCATTTTCCCCTCGCATGATAAGCAGAACGCTAAAACCAAAAACACCCACTGGATTCTGTATCACTTTCTGTTCTTCTAGGAGCAGAAAGCTCTTCAGCAAAATTCATGTCACAGGGCTGGTGGGGAACCGGCCATCTCTTACCACCACTCTCTTCTATGGGAACAAAAGCATCAGTTTCTCCACCTTCACTCCAGAGAGCTGCTCTGTGGGTCCTACTCTGGTACCCAATCCATGGACAGAGAGCTGCAAGCTTGCATGCAGCTCCACAAGCACCCAGGGGATTTCAGAAGTCAGCACAAGATCACTTGCAGGATAGGTCTCAAATCTGAACAAAGAAAGGTCCGTCAGCATCACCGGCTTTCCATTCTGCTCCCAACAGAAGACTAAGCTAGCGTTCAACTTATCTACGGAGGCGAGAAGGGAAATAGAAGAACAATGGATTCTGAGCCCTAACTTTTTTCTGTAAGAGCTGGCAAAAAAACATAGCTTTATCATGTTCCAGAATTGCCTGATGTTAGCTGGTATCAACTGAGTCACAGCAGGAATGCCAGGGACATTTGTTAGCGTGAGGCACAGCTTTAGGGCTAGGGCAGTCTACCAGCACTGCAGTCAACTGAGATCCTCTCTTCCATTTTCCAGCTCAGTGCTCAATTCCATACTAAACAAGCACGAGTACAAGTGGAGCTGCAAAACATGAAGCTCAACAATAAAGCCCTGAAGAGCAGAGGGAAGGCAGGTCCGTCTACTTTGTCTCCCTCCGGGCAGAGGAGGAAAACAGAAGTTCAATAGCTCAAACTCTGTCCTGCTGCAATCTTAGAGAGCTGCAGCTGGAGCAACCCATCGCTGCCATAAAACAAAGTAGGGGAAGATGCATCAGAAAGCAGAGTCCAGCAGTGCTCAGAGGCATTAGCTGCCTCCAGCAGGCACATGCAATCCATGGGAGTTTGCATCAAATCCACCTCCACTTCCATCTCCCCCTCGTACCCTTAGCACAATTAAGCTCCCCAGGCACTCCCCACTTGAAACTGTCTGCAATTCAGTCCCCACCAGCCCCTAATTCACACAACTCTGCTCAGAGTTGCTGCCCTCCCTGCAGTCACAACGAGCCAAGACTGTCTTTATCTGTTGTCCTTCTCAAACTGCATAGCACCTCCTGCACCCGTCCCTGTTAACAGCTATGCCTTCTGCTTCATTCCTGGAATAGCTTCTAACTCTTTCCTTCGAGCTAGATTCATTAACCAGCTGCTGCAGAGCTGTCTGCCTCCCCCAGGTACTCTGTGCGTGTCATTTGTTAATGACTCATCTCAAACTGGGCTCATTGCAAAGACACCCCCCTCCTTTTGCGGCACCAAGCGCATCGCTGGCACACCAGAAAGCCAAACATGCAGACAGTTCAGTTCCCTCCAATATCCCATTCCCTTCTCGGTTCTCTTGCGTCGTCAAGCTTGGGTCAGCTCTTTATTCAAAGCACTGTTTCCTCCTTTGCTTCTTTGCTGATCAAAGGCAATGTGTACTGAAGCATAAATAAAATCTTCGCCCCCAGCCAGGCTTTGAGAACAGCTAAAACGTAAGAACAAACTAAAACTTCCAACACACTAAAGAAGCCTCGGCAAACTAAAGTGACTCCAGTAACTGGCAGGGAATAAACACCAGGGATGCCAAATTCACATCTATTTTCCCAGTAGACTGTAGCTTGCCGAGGAGCTAAAACAATTTCCAAAGGCATTTGTACTTCTCGAGCCTCTTTGCAGGACTGATATTAAAATTGGAAAGGAAACAGCCAGTGAGGACCACAGAACCTCTCCTCACTATTGTAGTCTAGTGAGGAACTGGATGACCAGAACACTGCAGCTGCCCACACAGAAAACCAGAAACAGGTTCAGTCCATCCCATCACACAGATCTATTATACTCTGGTACACAAAGTCCACCTACGCCTCCTGAGAAGCTGTCAGCTAAACACTGGGAGAAGCCAGTACAGAAACTAGTACTGCCACTGTTTGGGAAACAGTTCCCTTGAGGTACAGAGAAGGCTTCGTGCTCTCAGCTTATTCACTTAACGTCTTTCACTAGGCATTTTTTTGGCTAGTATGTCTAAAGAGAGAGAGAGAGAGAGCTGGCAAAAAATCAGACACCAAGGAACTTGACCCAACGGCAGCTGGAAGGGAGGTATTTAGGTCCACCTCTCAAAATTAAAAGCTGGTGTGCCTGCACCGCAGGAGCTAAAAAAGGAGAGGAATTTACTTTTACAAGTGTACAAGTCCTGTGACCAAGGACTGAAAACACACAGATGGCAAAGAATTCTGATAGCAATAAGAGGAAGGCACGTGCATCGCACAAGGAAGTGCAGGTGACAGCTGGCTGCAGGACCGGAGCGTTGTCACAGTCCTCTGAACAGCTCCCCTGCCTGCTAACGGAAAGCCCTTCTCTTTACAGGATGGAGTGAAATGCAAGGGCCAAACTATAAAGCAGTTCTCTGCTAGACCCAGAGGAAGGAACTGACCGGCTTAAGACTAAGTGCAACTAAAAGCCTTCGGCAATGAGGCATCGAAGGTGTTTAGGCTCAGGACATTGGGCACAGCTACTGGCTTTGCTGCAGCTCCTCCTGCACAAATTTGGAGAAAGATGAACAACCAGCAAAATGGGAAGAGCACGTCCCTGCCTCCGGGATGCATCAGGGAGATTAGTCAGACCTTCTGCATAACATCAACAATCAAGTAAGCGCTCAAGTGAACAAGCACTGTTGGACTACAAGCCTAAAGCAGAATCAAAGCCAAGACTCCAGACTCTGACAGTAAACCAGCACTTTAACTTTTTTTTTTTTGTAAAATGTGCTTTTTGTGAATTGTTGTTTCAATGCTAACACCATCCTCCCCTTTAACAAAAAAACAACACCCACACTAGGTGCAAATCACCTGAAGTTAGTCTGTAACAAATAATAATAATAAAAAAAAAAACACGTAACAAAGGCTGAAATGCTTTAGAATCACAACAATGTACAAAAAAAGGGAGGAAAATACAACCTGAAAGTGTTCAAAATTGATAAAGACTAGTCAAGTCCATTGCTTCAGCAAGGGGATGCTGCTGCGACCCCTGCCAGTGGGTCCTGGGCCGCCAGCCTGTCACGATGCTAAACGGGCTCTTCTCCCATGCCGACCTCTGTCACTAGCATCCAAGGAAGAGCAAATGCTTTACCCTTCCCTTTGAAGGTATCAATGGGGGAAACAACTCACAAGCAGCTCTGAGAGGTCACATCACATTCAGAAGGAAGAGTGTCTAGCGTGCCCCTAACCACCTGCAAGAAGGAAGGCTTGAAAGAGCAGCCTGCTTCCTCCTTATTGTATTGGTGCCTCAGAGATGCAAAACAGTGCTTTAAATCTGTGAGAGATTAAAGGGCTTAGTAAGGGCAGTAAACAGACAGTTAAGTAAACAGCCCAGCACTGGATCTCATCTTCACAGAGCGAGGTAGTGTGAATTTCACCCCAGTTTAAAATAGACAGGGGTAGTGGAAAGGCTGAAGGCTTCCATGTAGAGCAGCTCCTGGCCTAGAAATCTTCCTGTGCTCCCTTTGGGAATTAAAAGATCTGTGTTGATGGCTTCCTCACTCCCAGCCTGGCTTTGGTAGCCACTCTTCAACCCTGGGATTCAGACTACAAAAGTTTTCCCAAGATCTGATTTAGTAAAGCAGCTTCCTCAAGGTTAAGCAGCAATGAGACTGGCTGGGAGGGAGCAAAACTGTCCGTAGATAACTTTTTTTACTTGCCCCTTTCAGTTAGTCCCTCTCTTAAGAAGTCCCTCTTTACAGGACCAGAACAGGGACACCCTGGAAATTAAGAGGGGCTGCACAGTGTAACTTAGCCAGGTGCTGCTAACTGTGAGCTGTATTCAAACAGGGCTTTTATTTGTCAGCCTAGAAAGGACTGGCCCAGAACCCACTGAAAAAGGAGACGCAGGCCCTTTTTTGCTCCTCCTGTTGTCATTCCTAGCTGAATGACGTTTAGATGGTATGTTCTAGTGACGGCTGGAGACCAGCCCTTTGACTTTGGACATCTTCTTTGTGGGCTGCCTTTGTTCTGTGTGTGGAGGGCACTCTCGCTCTACCAGCTGCTGTTCCATCTCCTGTGCCGACGACGAGGCTGTAGCTTTTAATGTTTTCTTTATGTTTGTGACCTGGCCAAGAAGAGACAGTGAATCAGCACCTGCTTCTTCCTCCCCCTGCAGCAGAAGCTCTGCTCATAAACATATTGAAAAATCCCAGGAGTATAGAACAGGGGTTATAAAACAAACTCTCCCACCAGAAATATGCTCTGCACCTGCATTTATTAAAGGTAATGTTTTATCCTCATTTACAGCCAAAGTTGTTAATATTTCCAGTCTTCATCCAATACAGAAAAACTGGAATGATTTTTTTTTTCCCTAAGAGACAATGGCACAATATTGTACCACCTTTCCGGCTGGTGGGAGAGACCTACTACTACCTTCCTACCTTTATGTTGGCCAGAAGGAGCAAGGGTAAAGGAGACCATGAAAGAAATAAGCTTGCACTTAGGACAACACTTGAGAAAGGAAAATGCCACTTGGCTTAGCTCGCTGTCTTAGCCACAGGTATTTGCTAGAAGCAGGAACAGAAATTGGTTTCGTAGGCAGCAGTAACGTTTCTGCTAGTCTGGCTAGAAAGGACCGATACAGCACCAGGCACCGTACCCTGTGCCCTGAGATCCTGTAGGGCTCACAAGAAATGAGCAATGAGCAAACCTTAAAAAAAAAAACCCCACAGACAAAAATAAGTTTGGGAGTCAGGTGTGCCAACTCCAGGCCAAAGGCATCTGGCAAACCACGTGCGTTATGGACGCCAAACGAGCTGCCAAGCAAATCCTGCTTCAGAAGGCAAATGTAAACCTGCAGGGATGCAGCACTCTGCAAGAAATAAACCCGGAGCAAGTGTCTCGGGAGGACCATTTTCACCTTTACAGCTATATTAGCCAAGATTTGTTCTCATAAGNTTTTTGTGAATTGTTGTTTCAATGCTAACACCATCCTCCCCTTTAACAAAAAAACAACACCCACACTAGGTGCAAATCACCTGAAGTTAGTCTGTAACAAATAATAATAATAAAAAAAAAAACACGTAACAAAGGCTGAAATGCTTTAGAATCACAACAATGTACAAAAAAAGGGAGGAAAATACAACCTGAAAGTGTTCAAAATTGATAAAGACTAGTCAAGTCCATTGCTTCAGCAAGGGGATGCTGCTGCGACCCCTGCCAGTGGGTCCTGGGCCGCCAGCCTGTCACGATGCTAAACGGGCTCTTCTCCCATGCCGACCTCTGTCACTAGCATCCAAGGAAGAGCAAATGCTTTACCCTTCCCTTTGAAGGTATCAATGGGGGAAACAACTCACAAGCAGCTCTGAGAGGTCACATCACATTCAGAAGGAAGAGTGTCTAGCGTGCCCCTAACCACCTGCAAGAAGGAAGGCTTGAAAGAGCAGCCTGCTTCCTCCTTATTGTATTGGTGCCTCAGAGATGCAAAACAGTGCTTTAAATCTGTGAGAGATTAAAGGGCTTAGTAAGGGCAGTAAACAGACAGTTAAGTAAACAGCCCAGCACTGGATCTCATCTTCACAGAGCGAGGTAGTGTGAATTTCACCCCAGTTTAAAATAGACAGGGGTAGTGGAAAGGCTGAAGGCTTCCATGTAGAGCAGCTCCTGGCCTAGAAATCTTCCTGTGCTCCCTTTGGGAATTAAAAGATCTGTGTTGATGGCTTCCTCACTCCCAGCCTGGCTTTGGTAGCCACTCTTCAACCCTGGGATTCAGACTACAAAAGTTTTCCCAAGATCTGATTTAGTAAAGCAGCTTCCTCAAGGTTAAGCAGCAATGAGACTGGCTGGGAGGGAGCAAAACTGTCCGTAGATAACTTTTTTTACTTGCCCCTTTCAGTTAGTCCCTCTCTTAAGAAGTCCCTCTTTACAGGACCAGAACAGGGACACCCTGGAAATTAAGAGGGGCTGCACAGTGTAACTTAGCCAGGTGCTGCTAACTGTGAGCTGTATTCAAACAGGGCTTTTATTTGTCAGCCTAGAAAGGACTGGCCCAGAACCCACTGAAAAAGGAGACGCAGGCCCTTTTTTGCTCCTCCTGTTGTCATTCCTAGCTGAATGACGTTTAGATGGTATGTTCTAGTGACGGCTGGAGACCAGCCCTTTGACTTTGGACATCTTCTTTGTGGGCTGCCTTTGTTCTGTGTGTGGAGGGCACTCTCGCTCTACCAGCTGCTGTTCCATCTCCTGTGCCGACGACGAGGCTGTAGCTTTTAATGTTTTCTTTATGTTTGTGACCTGGCCAAGAAGAGACAGTGAATCAGCACCTGCTTCTTCCTCCCCCTGCAGCAGAAGCTCTGCTCATAAACATATTGAAAAATCCCAGGAGTATAGAACAGGGGTTATAAAACAAACTCTCCCACCAGAAATATGCTCTGCACCTGCATTTATTAAAGGTAATGTTTTATCCTCATTTACAGCCAAAGTTGTTAATATTTCCAGTCTTCATCCAATACAGAAAAACTGGAATGATTTTTTTTTTCCCTAAGAGACAATGGCACAATATTGTACCACCTTTCCGGCTGGTGGGAGAGACCTACTACTACCTTCCTACCTTTATGTTGGCCAGAAGGAGCAAGGGTAAAGGAGACCATGAAAGAAATAAGCTTGCACTTAGGACAACACTTGAGAAAGGAAAATGCCACTTTGCTTAGCTGGTTGTCTGAGCCACAGGTATTTGCTAGAAGCAGGAACAGAAATTGGTTTCGTAGGCAGCAGTAACGTTTCTGCTAGTCTGGCTAGAAAGGACCGATACAGCACCAGGCATCATACCCTGTGCCCTGGGACCCTGTAGGGTTCACAAGAAATGAGCAATGAGCAAACCTTAAAAAAAAAAATCCCCACAGACAAAAATAAGTGTGGGAGTCAGGTGTGCCAACTCCAGGTCAAAGGCATCTGGCAAACCACGTGCGTTATGGACGCCAAACGAGCTGCCAAGCAAATCCTGCTTCGGAAGGCAAATGTAAACCTGCAGGGATGCAGCACTCTGCAAGAAATAAACCTGGAGCAAGTGTCTCGGGAGGACCATTTTCACCTTTACAGCTATATTAGCCAAGATTTGTTCTCATAAGTAAATACACATCAGCAGGAGCTGCACTCACGTGCCCGTGCTGCCATCTACTGCCCAGTCGCCAATCCAACAGGGGCAGGAGCCCGCCCGGAGCTGTTGGAGCAAGCACCTCCGAGAGCCCTGTCTGGGGCTTCAACTGCACCCCAAGAGAAAGACCCCGAGGGAAGCTGCTGAGGGCACTTTTTACAAAAGGAATGAGACTCAGGATTTTTGTTTTAAACCTGGAAGTGTAATTAAAGTGAACTGTTTTTTCCCTCCTGCCTGCCTTGTACAAAAGGAAAAGAATTGCATCCGAGCTCTGTTTTAAAAGCACATTTTCCTAACAAATCCATTCAGGAAACTACAGCCAGTGCAGCCACCTAGCCTAAGTTTATAAAAATTAGAAAGAAACGTTCCAACCCACTCAAGAGAGGCAAATTTGATTACGGTGGTGTTACTAGTGCATGGAAGCAGATGTATTTTCTTCCTACCTCAAATCAGCCATGACCATTAACCAGGTGTTACCAGCCTGTTTTCTTCAGTAAACAAACGATTATCAAAAAGGCACAGAGTGGTCGCGAGCGATTCTGTACCCACCTCCATCTCTACCTGCTGCTGAGTTCGGTGGTGGTTCTCTTTGTATTGGTTGGCTCTAAGTACTTGCTGCTCGATTCCTAAAAGAACTGCTTCACAACCATCGCACCTGCAAGATACAATGTCAAACAGTGCTTACAAGTTCTCCCTGTAGCAGCTCAATTAGGCAATCTGAAAAGTCACGCTCGCCTACAAGTTTAGATTATGGAATTTATACTTCCTGCTTAAAGATTAAGAGTTACAAAAAGCTGCCAAGGGAAAGATGTGCTGTTTACTCAGCGTATTTCACGGCGCTCTTTAGAGAGTCCATGTTGCTCTTACCTGCCCATCAAAGAGTAAGTGCACTGTCAACTTCCTTTTCCATCAGAACTACTGCTTAAACAGGGACGCCAAACATCTTTCAAAAGTAAGTAAAATTACACAAAAAAGCCAGACTGAGAAGAAACCCTCTGCCTGTTTAGCGTTCCAAAGACAAGAGCACTCCTCCAACACAAAACCCTTCACTGGAGATAGAAAGGGAATTGGCAGTGGGTTCACAGTCACCTTCCAAACACTGCTGTAAGGTCCTGGAGCCAGCAGAGTCCCCCCACTGAGGTGGGATTGAGGGAGTTAGAGAAGTAAAAAACCTGCCCCCACCTCAGGACAGCACATTTGCACAGCAGTTTTAATGTTTTCCATGCACACATTACCATAGCAACTAGGATGCCATTTCCAGTCAGCACAGAACCTGCCACAGGCTCCACGCTCTACAGGGGAATTTCTCTGGGTGGGAAGGGAATCCTACAAAAAGATGAGAAGCAGCTTCCTGGCAAAGGCACAAAGATAGTACCACAGTCCCAATATGGTTTGCATGCAGCCTGCATTTGCAGGAACAAAGAGAAGTCAAATAAAGGCATCTGATACTTCAAACTTGGAGACGTTGTCTGCAAAGAACTGTGATACTCTAGAATTTGCTCTTGCAGTTCGCATCACAGTGGAAAAAGGATGAAAAATAACAGACAGGTCTGGCTTTGTTATCAAATGTAACAGCAGAAAGGGGAGTAGCTTCCAGCATAAGACCATGAGTCCAGTTTGGCACGTCTGAAAAGAACCTTGACTTCTCACCACGGTTCTGCCACGTAAACATTACAGTGAGAGCAGAATCTCAAGACCTAGTATAGTTTGGCTTGATATACAAAACAAAATGAATCCTAGATTGCATCTAGGAAAACCTGCGCAATGTACTCTTTCAAGTGCCTCCTTACAGCACAAGATTCCTGATCAATGGAACATGGTGAAACTGAGCCAGCACTTGAAACTTTGAGGAATAAGGAAAAAAAAACAGGACAAGCTACGTACAAGGAACAAGGAAGGTGGAGAGACTGCCTCACCATTCCTGGAGTGTTTTGACAATGTTATTGATGTCCTTCTTCTGAATGTCTCTGCCGATACAAAAGTCCACCTCTAGCACCTGGTTTCGTTGATCCAATTTCCCCTGGATAATATCCGTATAAACAGCCTCAATGATCAGATCTTCCAACTCCCTCAGATTCCTCATATCCAGGTCCTTCAGCAACACAGAATAGGGAATGCACTAAAAACAGCAAGTCCAAGAATAAGTTAACAGTCCTAGAGGCAAAATGAACAGCTAAAGTCTCAGAAGGTTAGGACTCCAATGTTTATTGCGTCCTACACTTCAACCTGCAAGTACAGCAGTGACTGAACACGGCAGAACAAACACGTTCTGGGCTACATGATATTCTCACACAACTTTGGTACTTCCTGAAGCTTTGGCATAGCATGTTCTGGAGGACAAAAAAAAAGTAATGGGATCGTAGAAGAAATTAAGAGTGTTTCTTAGCTTTCTCTAGAATAAGTCAGTGTTTTCATGAATGATTCACCATCTTCAGCAGAGCAAGAAGCCATACAAAGTTTTGCAGACCTTACTGATGGATTTGCATGACAGTTCAGACATCCTCATGTCTCCTCCATGGAAGACCGCTAAGTTAATATCCCAAATGCAAAGAAAGAGCACTGTACATTACAGGTACCCTGCTAGTCATAGTATTTTTTATGATTACTCATACAACTTCAACGCTATGGAATTCTCCCGTTTTCAAAAACAGAATCAAAAAGACAACTGCCATCACACACAGCGGACATTACCTTCATTCTGGAAGCCAGGCTTACAATCGTCAGGTGTTTCAGCTTGTTTTTCTGAGTCGCTGTTAATTCAGGCAGGTTATCTTTGTTTGCTGTTAAAGTTAAAAAGACAAGATTCAGGATACCCTCACCGTAAGAAGGATGTTGAGGCTCTGGAGC